>CAJHQQ010002738.1:0-58676 GCA_905132885.1 Moricandia moricandioides
GAAATTAAGATGATAGATACATTCCAACCTACTTTTCTTGACTAAACTTGATTCTAAAGAAAGAAAGCAAAAGAGAGAACAAAGACGAAGACTCTCATCGCCTCTTCTCTTTTCCTCTTCTCTGTCTATAGCTTCTTGATGATCTTAAAGCAATAATCATGAGCATCCTTCACAGGTTTCTGTCGAAGGATATGACCAACATCACGGACTGTGAATCGTCGAGTTGCTTGAAAGAGCTTACAGATTCAGGACCGTGTGGACCCATTTGTTTTAACCACTGTCCTTCCATCTGCCCGATCATCGATGTTACAGATCTTTCTCCACCTCCAGTGATTCACCACTACATAGACGATAACCTCAAGAGGATCTTGATCATCTCATCTTCTTCTATCATCACAACTCTGTTTCTCCTTACTCTACTCGTTCTCTCTTTCAAGTGGTACAACAGGAGAAGATCAATAGCCTTATCAAGAAGATGGAGCATGGAGGAAGCTAGGAACTGGGACTTTGATGGACCATCACCACCGGTTATCGTTGATCATCCGGTTTGGCATATAAGAACCATTGGTTTGAATCCAACGGTTATAAGTTCTATCAAAGTGTGCAAGTATAGTAAAAGTGATGGTGTTGTGGAAGGAACAGACTGTTCGGTCTGTTTAAGCGAGTTTGAAGAAGAAGAGACGCTTAGGTTGTTACCAAAATGTAGACATGCTTTTCATGTTCCTTGTATTGATACTTGGCTTAGATCACACACCAATTGCCCGCTTTGTCGTGCTCCTATTGTCGCGGTAAGTGATGATGATGATAGTGACGATGTGGAGGAGATTCTTGTGAGTATTCCAGAGGAGGAAAATGGAGAACTCGATGAAGAAACCGAGAGAGAACATGAGGAAGAAGCTGATGAGTTTGTTAGTATTGTTGTAAGAGATGAAGAAGCAGATAAGTCGCAGCAGCGAGTGAGAAGGTCAGTGTCTTTGAGCTCCTTATCGGGTTTAAGGGTAAGTGAAGTTGGTGTTGCTGGTGGTAGAGGAAAAGACAAGGTGAAGAGAGGCAGTGTTGGATCTTCTCTTGTTGGGAGGTCAAGTTTCTTGAAGAGATCTATCTCTTACAATGGCAAGTAGTACAAGCTCTATGTGTGGATATAGGAAGTCCATTAAGTAAGTTTCTTGAAGACACGAATATACTTTCTTGAAAGAAAATCAAAATAAAACTAGGATAAGGTAGACATTATGTAATAAGGTGATATAAAGAGGATGATCCTACTGCATATAGTTTATCAAAACTGCTACTCTTGTCAAGTTAAAGAGTTCTCACAGCTTCTATTTTGCATAAGTATTACACTACATCAAACTCTTTTTACAGTTCTTGAACAACTGATCTGGATTTGTAAATTCATATTCAGTTGCGTTTTCTTTGTTAGAGAATGAAAATTCTTTATAAGCATTTGTATTCAGCAGCTAAGTTATTTTGTTGTCCAAATAGTCTCTAAAACACCTTCATTATACAATATTCTATGCTGTTTTCCCATGTAAATCAGATACATTTGGATTGATCAACTCTTAAGGGCATTCTTCACACTGAATCCGCTTAATTTAAGATATGGAATTAGGTGACAAAAAAATACATATTTATCTTCTAAAACTGAAATTATCCTAAATAAAAAAACCTTCACCCTTCACTCAGAACATAAAATATACAGACCCTAAACCTTAGTTTAAGCAAAAACAGGTTCTACGCATATGAAATTGGGGATTATTTTGTCATCTGCTTACAATGTTTTCTTTCTCATTATATTAACTTCACGCTGTTTTATACATACACACACAAACAAGACATTAACAGAGAAATGTTAAGCCAAGAGGTTTTAAATAAAAATCTATGGAAACTCTCTAAACCTTAAACTCATAATCTTACCATTCACTAAGTCAGTCTGTAAAATTCTAAGTCAGAAAATAATATTCTAAACCCATAAAAAAAAACTGGAAAAAAAAAAAAATCTGTTCTTGTACAACCATTAGATCACTATCACATTAGAAGATAGAACCCTTAGTAAATTACCATTTGCTTAATTGAAATTACGAATTTTTGAATATATTAAATTCTCCTAAAATTAATCACGTTATTAAATCCTTAGTTAATTCTCCTAAAAATTAAGAGGAATACATAAGATAAACTTAAAAAAAAAAATTGTCACTAAAATAGATTTCAAAGAGAAAAATAAGCAAAATAGACTTTATTAAAAAGTATAAATATAAATTTTTACTTTATTTTTATATTTTTTACATTTATACCCCTTAGAGTAACTAATCTAGATTTAAGTTTTATAGTTATGGAGTGGAGTTTTGGAAGTGAGCTTTAAAATTAAAAAAAAATATTAATGTTTTTTAAAAAATAGTTTATTTTGGTTATTTTTTCTTTAAAATTTATTTTTGTGACAAAAAATTAAGAAGATATGTATGATATATTTACCCAAAAATTAATCACGTTATTATTAATCCTTAATCAATTCTCAACGAATTTGAGAGTGGGGTCCAAAACTGACACGGCACAAACACTTTGGTTTCTCCGTCTTTGTTGGAGAAATCACATTTACTTCTTTACAGTAAAAACAAAAAAAAAAACAATTTTTAATTACAGAAGGCCTCTTCTTCTATCACTCAGATGAATGCTCTTTGTCCCTTGTTGTCGCATATTCGAAATACCCATGGCATCCTCCTCTCCCACTCACCTCTCTCTCTGCCATGACCCTTCTTCTTCTTCTTTTTCCTCCACCTTTCTCCTCAATCTCCAAAACTACAAATCGGTATGTCTCAAGTCTCTCCCTTTTCTCTTTCTTCGTCGGAATCTGATCGTGGGTTTGTCGCATTTTGATTCAGATCTTCGGTTCTAAGGACTTTGAGAAGACCCAGTTGAGATTTCCCCGTTTCTTTCAAGTAAATCTCTGAGATTTAATGACTTTTCTAAGAAGATTTGTTTTTGTGATGCATTTCGTTATTACATGTTATGCTTTTAGTTTCTTAGGTTATGTATGGAAGAAGATTTGTTTTTGTGATTGCTTCAAAATGGCAAAACCTCTGTGAGAGAGATGTAACTGTTATATTCAAGTCCTCATAGTGTTTGGTTCTTTTGTGGTGTTTACAGGAAAAAAGCTGTCAACTTGCAAATGATGGCATCAGGGAAGACACCTGGACTGACTCAGGAAGCTAATGACTGCACTTATGAGGCTACAGTTGATAGAGAAGACAACGCTGACGTGTTTGCTGACATGAAACAGCGGTTCCTCGCCTTTAAGAAGCATAAGTACATGTTAAGTGTCAGAGATAATCTGTTTTCTTCAGTGTTTTGATTGGCTTTCTGTTGCCTCATCTGATGATGATAATACGTTTGTTCAATAGGGATAACTTAGAACACTTTAAAAAACTGGCAGATGCTCAAGCTCCAAAGGTAGCTTTAAACGTTTAGTATTGTTTGTTGATGGTTGGCTTGAGATTATCTTGTTCTGTAGAAGTGAATGGTTGCTAACACTTTAAGAACAGTTTCTGGTGATTGCTTGTGCAGACTCTAGGGTTTGTCCTTCTGCCATCCTTGGATTTCAACCGGGTGAAGCATTCACTGTTCGTAACATTGCAAATTTAGTACCTTCATATGAGGTACACTGTCTAGTGCAGACCGCCATGGTTTTATTGTTTTTGTTTCAGGACTAGTTCACATTTGATCTAATTGCATGTTGCAGTCTGGACCTACTGAAACAAAAGCTGCTCTGGAGTTCTCTGTTAATACTCTTAATGTAAGTATCTTATCTCTTACAGTTATACTAAGATTCATACACCCTTTTGATAAGAGATATGTATGAAAATATATCTGTGTTTCAAGTTTTTATGAGTGGACCATTTGTTTATAAGAAACTTTGTATAGAATCTGAACAAATTGCCCACAGGTTATACTGTTCAGGGTTCTATTTCTTTCATGAAAGTAGTTTTCTAAAGATTTGGACCTTTTGATTCACTTGTAAAGAACTTGAACCACGGGGAAAAAAAAACTCAAATCTAAAGGCAACATACACCCACACTCATTGTAATTATTTTCCTCATTGAGGAGTTGTGGATTGATATATTAAACTTGTAGGTGGAGAACATCTTAGTCATTGGTCATAGCCGCTGTGGAGGAATTCAAGCTTTAATGAGCATGCAAGACGATGGAGATTCCAGGTTTCTTTGAATCAGCTCTTTTGATCACTCTATCAAGAAAAATAAACATTTCTTAGTAGCTGATCTTCACCTTATGGTACTTTCCTATGAACAGAAGTTTCATACATAACTGGGTGATAGTGGGGAAAAAGGCAAAGGAAAGCACAAAAGCTGTTGCTTCAAACCTCCACTTTGATCATCAGTGCCAACATTGCGAAAAGGTGATGTTGTTTTTGGTAAATCAATGGAACTTATATGCATCTTATGATAATGAATGAACTTATATATTAATGTATAAGAGTGCAGGCTTCGATAAATCATTCATTAGAAAAGCTGCTTGGCTATCCGTGGATAGAAGAGAAAGTGCGGAAAGGATCACTGTCTCTCCATGGTGGATACTATGATTTTGTAAACTGTACATTTGAGAAATGGACTGTAGATTATGGAGAAAGCAGAGGCAAGAAAGAAGGCAGTGGGATTGCTGTTAAAAACCGATCTGTTTGGTGATGACTTATGACCATTTCCATCTTCATAGGATTCTCTTTCATAATTTTGAGGAACATCAGAGACTACATGATCAGCTTATGTGTTTACTTTGTTGCAGTTGTGTGTTGAAAAGATCGTTTTCTAATTCCACAGAGGTTTAAACTTTGGGAGATCCCTTCAGGGACTTGCGTTTGTTTTGCCATTTTATGGTTTGTGAAATGTGAATTCATGTTTCTTCTTTTGGTTGTCATGATATAATCATTTTGTCCAATGCAATGGGATCATAGGCATACAGTCAATACTCACCAATCACCAAGTATTATATAGTTTTATATTCATGAATTATATAGTTAGAAAAAACAGTTAATACTCATTAAGTTAGCTTAGGTTGATGATGAATCTTTACATATACCGAAGAGTTTGGTTACAACAATATGTTCATTACAATAGTTGAATCATACTATAAGTCTGGATGAGACAACTCAAGGGCTGATGGTAGGAGTTGCAAGGAGAGAGGGCGGTGCCGAGATGGATGGAACCGGCTTGAGGTTTCCTGAAGGTGCTGCCGGAGGGAAAGAAGGGGAAACAGGTGAGGGAACTTGAGGGAATTTTGGAAAACCAAGACCCGGAAACTGAGGTAAACCGGGTGTTGGGTTGCTCGGAAAACCGGGTTTAGGAAACTGAGGGATAGGCATAGGGTTGGTTGGGAAACCGGGTTTTGGGAACTGAGGGAATGGCATTGGATTGGTTGGGAAACCGGGTCTTGGAAGATGAAAACCGGGTTTGGGGAAATGAGGTCTAAAAAATCTTCGTCTTAACATATGTTTCTTGGTAAGTTGTTTTGCAGCAACACTTGAAGTGATCATGGAGGAGAACATGAGAGCCATGAGAACAGAAGAGGCTAAGAAGATTTTAGATGAGGCCATTGTGCTGGAAACAGCAAAGAAAAAGCTCTTCAATATCAATTGATGTGGGTTTTTATTTGATTGTTTCTTTTCCTAGTGGATGTGTGGGTTTATATAGGAGCAAACTCAAAGAAGATAACGAGTACAATGTTATTTCATTTGACTGTTTTTTTTTTCTTTTTATAGATTTAACTAATAATGTTCAATATTAAGAATAGAAACCGGGTAATGTTGTTACCATTTTGTTGCTACTCGTTTGAATATATGTTACATTGTAGTTGTAACAACAAAAATATCCATTAAGATGTAAATAGAACTGACTATGCCTTCATCAACATTGAGTACATACATCAAGCGAACCATAACCCTTGTTGTGTTCCGGAACCTTACTCAAAACGAGTCTTGCCCACTCACCAAAATATGTCTCATTGTATCCGACCATAGCGTTTTTATAGACCAACGACATACATCGCCTATCAGTATCAGGAAACTTACACGTTTCCCCAACCGGATCATGCCACGCCCCTTCGTGTCTCATCCCTGACCAGTTAGCTCCCCATTGGAACACACGTTGACCAACTCCAGCAAGCTTAAGCCATCCTTTGGGGAAAAACTCCATCACACTACTATTCCTATCCATTAGAAACAAGTTTGTGAGCTGTGCACCGTGTGGTGATACCAACACATCAGTCTTCTTCATCAGCTCCACTTGCTCACAAAATGTAAGATTATTTGAATAAGAGACACTTAATACACACCCATTGACTCTCTCACACTCTTTTTTGAAGACATTGATGACGGTTGATTCATTTTTGAAAGATCTGGCTCCAGTTCTCAGTAACAATGTCATACCGATTCGCTGTTTCGATGTCTCGTCTGAAGTGATGTTACAGTATTGTCTTGCTTTGCATCTAAGGTGGTCGAAAACCTCTAGTCTTCTCTCCCTTGACATTCCACCTTCATTGTGTCTCATCACAACAACCTTCTCAAAGCAAACTGGCTTGTCCTTATCAACAAAATGTAATGTCTCTGGCTCTTGACCATAAGTGGCTGTGAGTATTTCGCTCAACCAATGCCCCATCCAGTACCTTAGTTCTCCCCAGTGGTATAAAACCCATTTTTGAGGCTTTTCACATTTGTTTCTTAAGCTCCAAGAAACAAATGGGACTGCTGCGGTTAGTCCATGCCACAAGTTACCGTAATCGTATTGATTATAAGAAACAAAAGTCAAACCTTCTTGGAGAACAGCATTGGTCGGAAGAGCTTCAGGCCAAGCCAAAGCGTAGTAGTTCCACGCTCCATCATGTTCATCGATACCTTTCAAGCACAATAGCCTTCCTTTGGAAGAATCTGAAGGAAACTCTTGATACTGAGCCTCGCCTTTGGTTTGGTTATCAAAGAGAGAGCTCATGAACCAAGTGTGACCTTCGAGTGGTTTGTTTGAAAAGCGAATGTCCTTGAGTGGAAGGAATGTCACTGATTCACGTAGCTTTTCCACCAAGTAAGCCGTCTTGTTCTCAGGTTGGTGTTTCAGATACGTCAACAGAGCAGGTGGGAGTGATAGGGAGTGTTGAGTGATTTGAAATGAAAAGATTTGGAGAAGAACAAAAACAGTGGCAACAATGCACACGAGTATCAAGTAGAACTTAAGAGAGGATAGGCAAGTAACTAGTCTTCGCCAAACACTAGCTTTAGTCGTCATTGTGAGTTGGTAGTGAATCACATAGAGAATGGTTGAACTATGTGAGATAAACTTGTGTGAGCAACATATGGTCAACGCAACGTGACATGTAGAGCCGGTACTAAGAAATCTATGGCTAGAAGCAAATTAAAAAAAAATGGATGCTTTTGTGGAGTTTTGAACCCTCGTTAACCAAATAAAAACTATAACTTTTAGATTTTACCACTAGACTAAAGAAGAACTTAAGAAAATTGTGGTTGAAAATATCTTTATAATAAAAAGGCTGGAAGCGACTACTTCCTTGGCTTGGCCCAAAGACCGGCTCTGGTGACATGCACTGCACCATTAATATTCGTGACAGATTTTGGATCGATCAACACATGCATGCTTGTTCCGTTTTTATCTCCTAGTTTTCAATTTTTAATTGCCACTTTACATTCTACGATAAGTTTTTATATTCCCAAAGATATGTTGGCTACTCTGACTTAAGATGCATACAATTTTCTACTCGAATATTTATTCCATTTAAATAAGCAACTAGTCTTTGTTTAGTTTCAAGTGTTAACAGTCCTTGATCATATTAGTTGATTAGTTGAAACGATAGCCTAGGTCATTTAATGCCATTTTCTGGATCCGTGAGTTAGAAATCTGACATTGAAGATAAATAGTACATACTCCATGATTATCTTAATTTAAGAATGTCAATTTAACATTTTCACACATATTAAAAAATAATTAAAATTTATTGTATTTTTAAATAAAAAAAAGTATTTATAAGTTTAATGCATTTTACAATTAATATTAAGTGTAAAATGGATATAAATTTCATCTAAAAAGATATAAATTTCATTAAATTTTAAATGACATTCTTTGTATAACAAAAAAAGTATCACAATGACACTTTTTGTAAAGCAGTTGTATTACTCCATTCTATTTATATTAAATATAATTGTAAAATATTCTGTAAAAATAAGTGTCATTTATGATTTTAATGCAGTATTTTAATTATTTTATCTTTTTTTTACTTCTAAATAAAGACAAAAATAATAAATGAAATAGTCAAATAATAACAAAACTGAATATTAACCTTTTTAATTTACGTGAATTTTTAAACCACATCTAATTTGAATGGGAATGAGTATTATTTAATTATTCATTTTGATTTATTTTTCTATATTAAGATGGAGTCGACTATAAGTATATACTATGTTCAATATTCTATTTTAATTTCATTTAACACCGACATCCATCATGGTTGCGTTCGACAACATCTTCCATATTTCTTACTCTAAACCTACCCAAAACGCTTCTCGCCCAATCGCCAAAATAAGTCTCGTTGTACCCTATCTTACCATTCTTGTAGACCGACATGCAACGTCTATCAGTATCAGGAAACTGACATGTTTCCCCGACAGGATCACGCCAAGAGCCTTCATGTCTCATCCCTGACCAATTAGCTCCCCATTTGTACACAAACTGGCCAACACCTGCAAGCTTAAGCCATCCTTTAGGGTAAAACTCCATCACACTACTATTCTTATCCATTAGAACCAAGTTAGTGAGTTGTGCACCGTGTGGTGACACTAACACATCCGTGTTTCTCATTAGCTCCACTTGCTCACAAAATGTTAGATTGTTTGGAATAAGCAACCTTTAGCTCGCACCCTTGTACTCTCTTACACTCTCTTTTAAAAACATCGGTCACGGCTGAAACATTTTTGAACGATCTTGGTCCGGTTCTCATAAGCAATGTCATACCGATTCGCGGTTTTGAGGTCTTGGATAAGCTGATGTTACAGTAGCTTCTTGCTTTGCATCTAATGAGATCAAAGACTTCTATCCTTCTTTCCCTTGACATGCCACCTTCGTTGTGTCTCATAACAACCGCTTTCTCAAAACAAACCGTTGTGTTCTCATCACCAAACCGTAAAAACTCTGGTTTTTCACCGTACGTAGCTGTTATGATCTCGTTCAACCAGTTCCCCATGTTGAACCTGAGTTCTCCCCAGTGGTATAAAACCCATCTTTGAGGCTTTTCACATTGGTTTCTTAAGCTCCAAGCAACAAACGGGACCATGGAGGATAGTCCATGCCACATGTTACCATAATCGTAGTGATTATAGGAAACAAATGTCAGTCCCTTCTTGAGACTAGCGTTGACAGGAAGAGCTTGAGGCCAAGCCAGTGCATAGTAGTTCCATGATCCATCATGATCATCAAACCCTTTCAAGCACAGAAGCCTTCCTTTGGATGATTCTGAAGGAAACTCTTGATATTGAACCTCTCCTGTGGTTTGGTTATCATAGAGAGAGCTCATAAACCATGTATGACCTTCAAGTGGTTTGCTTGAGAAACGAAGGTCTTTAAGGGGAAGGAATGTTATTGACTCACGTAGCTTCTCCACCAAGTAAGCCGTCTTGTTGTGGACCTTGTGGTATACTTCAGGTGGTTGTTGTTGGTGGTTGTTTAGATATGTGAGTAGTGATGTAGGGAGTAAAATGGGTTGTAAGGTAATATGAAATGACCAGATTTGAAGAAGAACAAAGACTGTGACGACGAGGCACAAGACAGTCAAGGAGAACTTAGAAGAGGATAAGCAAGTGACTAACCTCCATGAAACGCTGCGTTTAGTCATGTTAGGATGGTAGAAGTGAATGAATGTCAAGGAAGAGAATGGTTCTATTTGATGATTGAAATTAATGGGTGAAAATGAAACTCGTGAGAGGAAAAGTGAAGCGAACTTTATTTACCAAAGAAGAACGTTATCAACGATGTGGCCACATTATTGGCAGTTTTTAGCATCAGCCAACACATGCTTCTTGTTTTATTTTCTACAAATTAAAAATGCATTTCTCAGTTTGTTCACAAAGTTCGTACGTAGCAGAGTATACATATGGATAAATTATAACTTAGTGGTTCAGCTCTTGGAGATATTTTATAGACTGCAGATCATATCATCAATATAATTACTAGATGTTTATGTTGTAACTAGGAGATCAATTGTGGCTATGACATGGTAAACCACTAGTGAAAGTCGAAACTATTAGTACATATAGATAGATAGATAGAACGGGAGAGATGTACTCATTTTTATAAATATACAAACTGGAATGTATGAGTATAAACAGAAATATTTCAAATAGTATTTTACTGCAAATGTAAAAGAATAAATATACACTCATAACAGCTTAAACGTAAATCTTACAAACATAACCAAATTTTATATTACCAAGAGTAAAGAAACCAAATAAGCATACAAAATATATAAAACTCAACATGCTGATCATCAAAAGGGGAATTAAAGGTACAATCATAAAGATATATATGGGTAATCAACCAAATAAAAACACACCACAATGAAGTAGCTAATCACTCAAGGACTAGATGAAGTTGTAGTAGGCGGAGGAGAGAAAAATGGAATGGATGGGAAGCTAGTGGGAAGAGAAGGGATTGTTGTTGGCAGTGAAGGCAAATTTGGCATTGAAAATGGAGCGGTGGAAGTGGGAATAGTTGGTTGTGGCAATGTTGATGGCAATGGAGGAATTGAAGTGGGAAGAGTTGGTTTTGGCAGTGTTGATGGCAATGGAGGAATTGAAGTGGGAATGGTGGGAAGAGTTGGTTGTGGCAAAGTCGATGGCAATGGAGGTAGTCCCATTGTTGGGATAGGCATAGTTGGAATTTGAGGAAGAGGTTGTTGCTGGAGAAGATGGCGTGAGGCTGAACAAGTCTTGATCATAATAGAGGAAGAAAGACTCACTAAGCAAGCAATGAGAAAAAGCTTGTATGATTCCATATTTGATGTGTTGATGAGGAGTTTTAGATTATGTTTTAGCCACTCTCTTATTGCTTCTTCGGTTTACTGATTTGTGTTGATGATATGTTGTGAGTATATATAGTGGCAAGAGTCTATATGAATTACAAGTAAAAAAACTAATAGATATAATATTTTATGGTTTTGGTAGGTGTATTTTATGGTTGGTTTGAGCCTTGTTTGTTCAACTTAATGTGTTATTTTAGACTATATTGGCAATTCAATAATTATAATTTAAGTTAGTTCAACAATCAAAACCCTAAACACATGACTAAAAGAAGCTGCACAGGTGCATCAAAATAGCTAACACAAGTTGGTCACCTATAAGGCTTTAAAACTAGTAGAGATTTTACCTGCTCGTTCTTGCTATAATAACATTCTTCTTGTGTTGCCTGATGACGAGGGATGCTCAGTCCCAATCGATGATTTTTTAAAGACAGAGGAAACTTCTTCAATTAACAAGTTCTAATGTGATGGTGAAGAGGCCAAAAACTTGATTAAAAAAGATGGATATCGCCAATCTAATCTTATCCACCATTATGAATAGAAAAAAAAAGAATGAATTATCCTTATCATCTAAGTAACAAATGAAATTTTGTTACATCTCGGTTTGAGCTGTAGAATTGTTACAAACGGACCCATGTACATTGCAACTGATTTACATGAATACGTCAAAATCTGAACCCAGTAGTAGTCAAGAACTTGTTGTAAAGAGAACATAATATAATTAGCTGGGAGCCTGGGTACGAGGAAAAAAGCATAGTAGAAGAACAAAAGGTAAGAGATAAATAAAAAGAAGATAAGAACCCCTTTGAAAATTTGAGGATGAATCCCCATTATGTCTAGGCCAAAACCACAAAGCCATCAAATAGCCGCCATGGAAATGATCATAAAGCTTCGGACGACGAAGATCGAGAGTGAGAACCAGTTCTGGATAGAGTCGAATGCGTTTCAGCCTCTATATTTCAAGTACGTATATTATACATAGTTTTCGTATGGTCTTCAAATTATCTAAATTATTTTTCTTATTTATTAAAATTGCCTAAAAATGTTATGACAGACTCTGGTAAGAGAGACAAGAGAGAAAGAGTAAGAGACTGTCCCTGAAGGAGCTAATGGCAGTGAGCACATTAACAACAACGTAGACTCGCGATGAGAGATGTAACGAAGCTGAAGCACCTGCAAACAACAAGGAAAGACGCATACATTCCTTGTTGGGATAACTGCTTAAACTATTTTTACACTTTTCTTTTTTCCTTTGCACTTGTTAACTATTTATTTAGATTACTACCTATTAGGCCCGAGATTTATTATCCAGATCGGATCCGATATCCGCTCCGATACGTTCTAAAATAGGATATCCGAGATATCCGGATTTGAATCTAAATAGTAAAATTTCGGATCACTCCAAAATGGATCCGGATCTGGATATCTTAATTTTTAAGTTTGGATATCCGGATTCCTGTTTTTAAAATATATTAATTTTTAAATTTTATAAATAATTATATTTTATATATTAATATTTTATATATAATAAGTCTTATAATATTATGCTTTAATTTTAATAATATTATATGATATATATATATATAAGTTTTGTATAAATATTTAATTTATATATTATTTGTAGAATTTTTGTATTTTAAACTATATTTTTTATTTTTAATAATTTTTACAAATCTGAATCTGAATCTGAATCTAGATACCCGCAGATATCATAATATCTAGACGCATATCTGAAATCTAGATATCATAATGTACAAATCCGGATAAGAATAGTAATACTAGTTTTCAACAGAATTAGGAGGATAATCACAATGATTTTATAGTAAACACTGCATAGAAAAAAACAAATCATAGGATAAGTAGCACGTGCGTTCGTTGCTCTAATATCTATCCTGATAACTAAAGGGCTTATTTGCTAAATAACCAAAAAACTAGACTCTGACCCGCACATCCATGCGGGTTTATGTTTATTTAATAAATGTAAAACTTTAGTATTACTCTACACGTTTTAAACTTATAATTTATATTTTACTGTTATATATTATGTTACTCTATAATCTTATTATTTATCTTTCTTATTCAACATTATTTTATGATAATGTATTAATTATATAAAAAATAGTTAATTTTTTGGTAAATATTTTTATATTTATTATAATTAAAAACATTAAAATTTTTATTTAAATTGATTTGTTATTAATATTTTAAATGAATTGTTAAATTTTAAATTTTTCTAATAGCATATTTGTGAATAACACATCAATTAAATTTTAGTTATATAACCTATATTTTGTTATAATAATTTTAGTAATTGTATATTTTTTGAGTCTCAACAAAAAAGATAATATATAATTTTAGATATGAAATTTTAACAAATGTTGACAATTTCTTTTTATAAAAATACAAATTTTAACACTAATTAAACAGTGAATGATATTTATTTATTTACTTAAATGAAAACATTTATTTTATATAATACTTCTATTTTAATATCAATAAACTATAATTATAAAATTTATAAAAGACAGCATATAATTTTATTCTTGTTTCTTAAATTTTACTTAAAATTAATTTATAATAGTATTAATAGTATTAATTAAGAAATTAAATAATGCATTATTTTATAATAATTCTTACAAATCTGAATCTGAATCTGAATCTGGATACCCGCAGATATCATAATATCTAGACGCATATCTGAAATCTAGATATACGAATGTACAAATCCGGATACGAATAGTAATACTAGTTTTCAACAGAATTAGGAGGATATCACAATGATTTTATAGTAAACACTGCATAGAAAAAAAAAATCTTAGGATAAGTAGCACGTGCGTTCGTTGCTCTAATATCTATCCTGATAACTAAAGGCAGACATCCGAAAAAACATAAAAAAACGTTTGCGTTTTGGTTGGTTAATAACAAAACAACACTTCGTTTGGACGAAACAACAAAAGCCCATTTCATCCACACACAGACACAACACAAATTATTCTCTCTCCGGCGATGCCTTCCTTATCTACACCTCCGTCGCCAAACCTCGCCTTCTCCCCCGCCGCCACGTCATCAAGACTCACGCCCACCAAAAGACCGTTTTACCCTCAACGTCTCTCCGATCCTTCCGCACTCTTCCGCTGCTCCTCCTCCGGCGGAAATTCGTCCTCTGCTTCCTCCTCCTCCTCCTCCGATGATAACCCTCCTAGATGGGACGCCGCGATTCAGGATGTCCTTAAGAGCGCCATCAAACGCTTCGATTCGGTGCTGAGCTGGTACACCAACACGGCTCAGGATAAGGATGCTGGAGAGGACGACGTCGTTTTGGGGGAGCAAGGTGGGGAAAGTGATTGGGATTGGGAGAGGTGGAAGAAGCATTTCGAAGTAATTGATGAGCAAGACCGTCTCATCTCCGTCCTAAAGGTTCCTACTTTATTGCATAACACTGTTTGATGATGATGATGATGATAAGGCTCCTGTAATGAAACTAATGATTGTGTACAGTCGCAATTGAATGGAACTATTAAACGAGAAGAGTATGAAGATGCTGCCAGGCTTAAGGTGGCGATTGCTGCTGCAGCTACGAATGATGTTGTTGGCAGAGTGATGTCTAGCTTCAATGTATAAACTTTACTATGTAAATTGTGTGAATTATAGTGTCTCTTTTACGTTTGGTTCTGAAAGACGTTTTTTTTTTCTGTGTTTGTGTTATAGAGAGCTGTTCTTGAAGAGCGTTACAAGGATGCAGTGTACTTACGAGACAATGCTGGTGCTGGGTTGGTGAGCTCGTTATTTGTTTCTTGTTTCTTTTAGAGAAAGAAATGATTGTGGATTAGCTCATTATAGGTGTACAAAGAGCTTCTGTTACATCATTTTTTTTCTGTATGGGTTGTAGGTAGGGTGGTGGTCGGGTATTTCGGAAGATGTGAAAGATCCTTTTGGTCTTATTGTTCAAATTACTGCAGAGCATGGAAGATATGTGGCAAGAAGTTATAATCCTAGGTAATAACTTGTTTTGTTTTCTTAGTCATCAACTTGTATGTAGCTGTGACATTTTGTGTATCAAGAAGCCAAATTCTCTGTGTCATTTGTTGTGAAAAATTGCTTTAAATGAAAACACTTTCACTCTCAGGCAGCTTAGTACATCTGCTGCGGGTGCTCCTCTTTTTGAAATCTTTCTGACACTCGATGGAAAAGGGAACTACAGAAAACAGGTTTTGTTTCCCTCCTTAATGCTATGTAGTTACTTTCCAGTTTGAGTAATTGGGATATTCGCTGGAGAATCATTTCGTCGATAGCAAACTGTAAACTGCTCTGAACTTGGTTCTTTATTGCTATGTAGTTAATTGCTATGAACTTCGTATGTAGCTAAATGCTATGAACTTGGTTCTTTATTGGAAGCTGACTTTTTTAGTAGATATCAAACTGTAACTGCTCCTCTCAATTAGTTCACGACTTTCTTTTGGGATGTGGCATCTTCAGGCTGTGTACTTAAAATGGAAGGAGATTTTTCCAGACGTTCCAACAATGCCTTCCAGAACTCTGAGCTCTCCCAGGTTTTTAACTCCACCGGGAAAGAAAGAAGATGCCGGTAATCTTGTGGTAGAAAGTAGTGAAGATGAAGAGAGTGATAACTCAGACGACGATTCTGATCTCCTTGAGGAATCTTCTGGTTTCCAGACATTCCTGCGAGATATGATTCCTGGTGTCAAAGTCAAGGTTATGAAAGTAACTTCTCCTGGAAAGGTGGACAAGGATTTCATCTCAAAAGTTATTGAGCAGATAGCTGATGATGAAGAAGAAGAAGATGAAGAGAACGACTTTGATATAGAAGAGATAGAAGTGGAAGATGAAACCAAGGCTGAAACTGATGATAAAAATGCTGACATTGAATTGGAACCTGTGACTGATGAGATCATTGACAACAACGGAGGGAGAGAAATCGCAGTTAAGTTTGTGATAGGCGATATTGTTGATCGGCTTTCTGGAAATCAACCTCCTAAAGAGTCACTTCGATCACCTGCCAATCTGGAAGCTGTGGAGAAGTCTTCATTCTATCTACGGTTAGAGAAAGATTTAAACGTTCAAGAGTCCAAGGGTGTGGAAAGTACATTAGTTGATGGAAAAGGTAACCGCCAAAGTAGACGCAGGATTGATAACATTATGGTTGATCTGGCTAAATCCATTGAGAAAGAGAAGAAGATTTCTCTCAAGGTTTGTTTTGCTTTGTGTTTTGGCTATAGATTGTTCCTTCTTGTTTCATGGCAAAATGGGAGACAAAGCTTATTCTAGAAAACTCCCTTTACAGATGCTTAAGGATGTTGGGGAGCTACTAAGCCTCACTCTCAGCCAGGCTCAAAACCGTCAGCAGTTGTCGGGTTTGACAAAGTTCCGGCGCATTGATGTGACACCGTCGCTAGATCCTCTAGATGGTGAGTGAGTAGATTGATTGAACATTTCTCTAAAGAAAATGGAAACGAGTCTACAATTTTAGCAGTATGGCTCATTTAGCTGTTAGAAGTGAACATTTTGTCCGTGTCACTAGTGTGTCGGTGCGAGGTTACCTGTATATTGCAACCCTATCTATAAATAACTCTTTTTTTTCTCACGTCAGCGCTCACTATGTAATTGATTTTGAAAATTTATGTTCATCTCTCTATCCAGGACTATATATTGGCGCACATGGGCTGTATACATCAGAAGTAATTCATTTGAAACGCAAGTTCGGCCAGTGGAAAGGTGGAAAGGAGTCTAAGAAGCCAACAGATATTGAATTCTATGAATATGTAGAAGCTGTGAAGTTAACTGGAGATCCTTATGTGCCTGCTGGGAAGGTTAGTTTCTTTGTTTGTTTTAGGATGAGGCACTAACACAAATATGAAAACCCTTAATTTAAATGAAAGGATATTTGTGGTACCAATCTGATGAGAGAAACTAGCCGTTATGTTCATGGTTCTTTCATTTACTTTTCCATCTACCACATGACAGGTTGCATTTCGCGCAAAGATTGGTAGACGTTATGAGCTTCCACATAGAGGTCTCATCCCTGAAGAATTTGGAGTGGTATGCTTAGAACACTGTCCAAATTTATCAATAAAATTTGTTTTATCATTGAATTTCTAGTCTGTGTAGCTTCATAATGGAGTTCTTTTCTGTAAAAAATTACAGATTGCTAGGTACAAAGGACAAGGTAGGCTTGCTGATCCTGGATATCGTAATCCAAGATGGGTAGATGGCGAGCTTGTTATCCTGGATGGCAAGGTTACTCTCTTCATTTCTCACTAGACTTGAACCAACTTGTCCATGATAAAAAAAACTCAAATGTATGACATGTTTTTGTTGTGTGATGTATTATGGTTTTGATGCAGTATGTAAAAGGAGGACCCGTCGTTGGATTTGTCTATTGGGCACCTGAATATCACTTTGTGATGTTCTTCAACCGCCTGAGGCTTCAATCCTAGTTTTTTTCTTTACATTCTCTTCCTGCAACCGAGGAGTAGTTTTCTTCTGCTATTTACCATACTACAGATTCATGGGATCGGTTAGATAAGATTAGTTCAAGGTCAAGGCATTGCTCTTATATTTCTGGACTGGTGATGAGATTACTTCAAGTTGTTGCTGGTTCTTTTCTTGCGGCAAGGTTGAGCACACCAGAGTACTTACTTGATCATGCAGTGAAACTAGTTGGATTCTGAGAATGTAGTCAGAAAAGGAAACCGGATTGTCAGGTTGGAGAAGTCTCTCTTTCTCTCTAGATATGTGTAAATTAATGTTTCAGAGATTTCTTGTTTGATATATAACTTGGCAAGAGTTGTATATTTTTTCAGTTCTCAAATAGTATAATAAGCCTGTTGATGACTGTATCTATGATCTATCCATCATTGCAGAAACTGTATTTAAGGTTCTATAGAAATGTTACATGCTGTTATGGCTGAGATTTTTTTTCATTTGGAAAAACTGTTGGAGAAGACGTGTTTATGGTACCATAAAAATTTACACAAAGCTTATACGGTGAGAGGAGTTTATGATACCAAAACTTTCAATACACTTCTTCATCCAGATTCAGATCTTCCGTATAACATGTCCTAAACTTGGAGATCCAAACTAAGATGTTTCATGAGAAGTATCACTGCCATAATCAGATGTGAGTGCAGAACTGCCGCCAGTCTGAAACGAGCTCAAACTTGGGTGAACCATTGGTGATGAACTTGTGCTATTTCCATCAGTATTGGCATCAGAAGCATTCTAATCTACATCTTGGAATGCTGAAATGAAACTACTACACTACTTGCCAATTCTATATCAGATAATAGCTTCACTCCTCCAGAGAGCACCTTCTCTGCACAAGGCCACAGCTATCACTTATGAAACAGATTGTTTACATGAGTAATTGTGACATTATGGCTTTACGTACTGCTAGCTATACATTTGCATTAGTCCTGCTTACTATTTGCTGGGCAAGGTTTAAGAGAAAGGGGAATAACTAGCATAAAAAACAGAGAGGAAATTAAGAGTAGCAGCAGCTACATAGTGTTCAAGAATACCTCTTCTAACACTTGATACGTAACAGCCCTTTGGGTGGAGCTGATGGATACATGTTTGCCAGCTTAATTTGCTTACCCAACTCTCAACGGTTCTGTAACTTGACCAGGTAGTATCCATTACATTCTCTATGCCTTGAGAATCTCTTATCATCACTAACTGTTTATGTGGGTTTTTTGTACATGAAACCTCAAGATAATTAGCATTTACTCATATTTTCTTCAGAAATCGACTAAAATTTATTCATAAACATCGGTTATTACATGATCAATCTTTGGCACATGAGGATACCTAAAAAGAAAAAAACAAATCAGAAGCTCATACATATTAGAAACAAAAGTAGATGAAAGTGAAAATTGAGTAAAAAGAAAAACCTGAATCTATAACGAGTTGGTGATCACGTGGTGTCGGCCTAAATACATCTTTGGTTTATGTTTCTTCGGTCTGGGATTGTGGATATCATCACGACAAATAGGACAAGAAGGCCTGCGTCGAAGCCAAGGGAGAATACAATCTCTATGAAAACTGTGGTCACAGCAACCCAACTTGGTGATGATGGTCCTCTGGTCACAAAACTCTTGTAGACAGATGGGACAATCAGGTTCTGTCGGTATCCTTCGGCCTTGAGAGTCGTAATCATTCAAATCAACAAAGTCAGTGAAATATCTTTCCTTGACCGCTTCAACTTGAGCTTCAACCAAGAAGCCACGACGTGTGTTGGCTAGTTCAATGGCTTCTTTGCAGATTTTAGCAAGGATGGACACTTGAATCCAGTTGTCTATATTCGTCTCAGACAAGGCGTTTGCGACATATCCGCTGCAGATTTGTTCTCCGGCAAGAAGAAAAGAAGGTGGGATCTCGATTAGGATTGGGGATGATGAAGGTAGGGTTTTTTGTGCGGCTAGATTTTCACTACGACTGCTACTAAGACGAACAAAATCACGTTCGATTTTCTTGATCTGTATCGAGAATGATCCTGAAACCTGTGAATCCACGACCGAATGATTCTTGGAGTCGTAGTTCAGAGTCCTTGTTGTTGAGACGCTTCCGGTCATCCTTTTTACCAATATTAAAAAAAAGACTTTTTTTTTTTGGTGTTCTGTAATGAACGATTTGTTTGATATTTATAGAGAAGCCAGGTTTGAGAAAAAAGGAAATAAGGTTTCTCGTAGCTTTAACGCTACCAGTAAAAAGGAAAGAATTGCTAGTAGCTTTAACGCTACTACCCGTGTGAATCAGTAAAAAAAAAAGGAAAACATACTTTTTTTTTGAAAATTCTATAAAAATACCTCAATTAATTTTATTAAACTTTTTAATACCTAAACTTTTTTACTATCCAATTTAATACCCCAACTAATTATTTTGTTCAATTTAGTATACAAAATTTTAAAAATCTACCTATTTTAATATTCCAAATTTATTTATTCTAATTCAAAATACTAATAAGATTCAAACACAATTTAATTTTTTTCTAAAATTTACAAAAAAAATCTCAGAAAATCTAATTTTATTATCTGTTTGAAAAATAAAAGTAACTTATAATCTTAAACTTTTTAATAAAATTTTAAATATTAAATTTAGTTTGTTTTCTCAAATAGAAAACAATTTTTTTTCTTACATTCAAAATTAATTTTTAAAAAAAATAAAAAATTCAATAATTTATTTACCTGCTTTCCTAAATATTAAAAAAATTTAGAAAATTGTCATACTTTCTCTTAGATTTTAGATTTTTTTTAAATTTTGTTTGAAATTTATTAGTATTTTTATTTAAATTAAATAATGTTTATGTATTAAAATTAGCAGACTTTTTGAAAAAATATATTAAAATAAATAAAATAATTATTTGGGTATAAAATTCGGTAGAAAAAAAAATTAAATATTAAAAAGCTTAATAAAAATTATTTGAAGCATTTTTATAAAATTTTCCTTTTTTTTGCTATTAAATCGAAACCCAAAGGACATATAACTGGTGTGAGACTGTCAGTTTATAAATCACAGTCCAAAAGAAATTACAGATTCATTAATTTTAAGCCAGTTAAAAATGGTGAACCACCCTTCTTGAGTTCTTTCCTCGTGCTAGACACATTACACATTACACATGTCATTCTCAACAAAAGTGCCAAACACGGCTGCTTTGGAGCTTCACCGCCGGGACTTCAGAGCATCCTCAATGGGGGTGTTTAGTGGGGTGCTTAGGCAGTGGGGCCCACTAGCACCCCCTAAATGAAGTGCTTAAAACTCCAAAATAAGCATCCTTTTTCTTTTGGTTCTTGCACTGTTCATGGGTCCCACTGACACGTGGCGACCCGTAATTGATCTACTTTTAATTTTTTTTTTTTAAAAAAAAAATCAAAAAAAAAAAAAACAAACACCCCAAACCCCAAGTGGGGTGCTTGGGTTGCTGATGGTCTCAGCGGCATCGCTCCTCCAATACTTTCACGTCTCCTGCGACGCCTGAATCTGATCCACCAAAGGGAGCTTTGATGTATGAACTTCGACTCCAATTGATCAGCCTCTCCGTTACCACTAATTTTTTTTATCACTGATTAAAAAGTTATTCTTTACCAATTCAACAAACACAAAAAATTGTTTATTCACCCAAAAATAATTAATTTTATATATAACCAATATACAACATAAACGAAACAACTCTCAATTCATCTAGACTCTCAAATATGTAAATTTTGAAAGTCTTATATAAGTATCTCCAAATCTACATGTTGACATTAATATCGTGGAGATGTCCACAATTTTTGAAGCGTACTATAATAATACTAGTAAGAAAACACTTTGTACTCATGCCAACAGAGCCTTTATTACAAACACTCATAACAACGATGCGTACCATATTGTAATTTCCAGGTTTTCTAGACCACATTTCTAATACAGTAACGCATCAGAAGACGCCATGAGAGGCTGGTTCATATTCATCTGGTTCACTAGAAAATCATCAGGCTCTGGACCAGTCAGAGGGTTCGGACAAATCCCGTTGGTATTGTCGAGGAACTCGATGATGTCGCTGAGAGATTCAAGCCTGTGGTTGAGTTCGTGAAGCTGAGCTCTGAGAACAGAGTTCTCTGCTTCGACTGCTAAGTAGTGCTGCGTCGTGATGCTGACACTTGTCACGATCTCCTTGTTCTGTTCTTTAAGCTGGTTAACCTGAGCCGTTAGATCGTCGAGGAGCTTCTGCTTCTTCATCCTCGATCTCCTCGCTGATTCACGGTTCGAGAGCATCCTCTTCCACTTCCTCTGCTCCATGAGACTCTCCTCCGATCCCCACGGCGAAGTGACAGCTCCATTTAGGAAACAAACAAACAAACAAACCCTAACTATTTTTTTTTTTGCTATTGAACCTTGTAGACCACGTTGAGTTAGTTTAATGACGGTGATCCTTAATTTTTTTTTTTAATTGCTTTTGGAGTTTTAGAGCCTTGATATAAAATAAATAAAATTTGCTCCATCTTTCACACATTCGAGAGCACGAAATCGAGTATTGACCCTCTCTCCAAAACCCTAGCTCGATCCACCAATGTCTGTTGAAGAAGTAACCGCCGACACTCCTCAGCCTCCGCCTTCCTCCACCGCCGCCGCCGCTACAAGCAAATGCGCGCCATTAGGATCCTCCGTGATCCCGATTGTCAATAAGCTCCAAGACATATTCGCTCAGCTCGGAAGAGAGTCTTCGATCAAGCTTCCTCAGGTAGCTGTCGTCGGAAGCCAGAGCAGTGGCAAGTCTAGCGTCCTCGAAGCGCTCGTCGGCCGAGACTTTCTCCCTCGTGGTAGCGATATCTGCACTCGTCGCCCTCTCGTTCTCCAGCTTCTCCAGACCAAAAGCAAGGCTAATGGCGGATCCGATGACGAGTGGGGAGAGTTCCTTCACCTCCCTAACAACCATCGTATCTATGATTTCTCGGAGATTCGTCGCGAAATTGAGGTTTGTAATAGCTTTGAGCTGGTCCTCGGCATAGCTAAATGAAACGGTATATACATTGTTGAAAAGATCACTAGGCTGTAATGTTAGGATGTATATAGAGGATTAGTGTTTAGGCGAACCACTGCTTTGCCTTCTAGTATTAGGCTTCAATCTGATTAAGAAAAATATATGTATTGATCATTTAGTAATTGTTTCAAGTCCCATAAATCTCATGGCTGGCTCCGGCTTCAATGCTCTAAATTGAACATTTTTTGTTTAGGCTGAGACGAATAAATTAGTAGGAGAGAACAAAGGTGTATCAGCCAAACAGATTCGTTTAAAGATATATTCACCTAATGTATTGGATATCACGCTTGTGGATCTCCCTGGTATCACCAAAGTGCCTGTGGGTGACCAGCCAACTGACATTGAAGCACAGATAAGAACCATGATTTTGTATTACATCAAGCAACCTAGCTGCCTGATACTGGCGGTTACCCCTGCAAATTCTGATTTGGCGAACTCAGATGCACTTCAAATTGCGGGAACTGCAGATCCTGATGGTAAGTTTTGCTAACGAGTTCAGTGAGGAGGAAAAAAATTATTACTTTCTTGTCTAGTGGTAGTATCTGACATTACTTGTTTTCACTTTCATGTATCGATGCTGTCTCCAGGTCACAGAACAATAGGTGTTATCACAAAGGTGAATCTTCCTGTCTAGACATTTGTTTGCTACAATTTGTAGTATGGTCGTAAAGATGGTTGTCCCTGTTTTTCATGTGTTTTATTATTGTATTTCTTGTTGTTATTAGTTGGACATCATGGACAAAGGTACCGATGCTCGTAATCTACTTCTTGGAAAAGTTGTTCCTCTACGACTTGGATATGTAGGAGTGGTAAACCGTTGTCAGGAGGTAAGGCTGTGGTCTTGTGCTTATATTTCTCTTGCTGACATATAGTATGCGGACTCTCTTTACATTTTACTATTTTTCCTTGATTTGTTCTCCATTCCTTAGTCTCAACCACATCATTTCAGTGCTGATGATATTTTTGTTCTGCTTTTTTTGTGTGGCTTTGCATTCATACAGCGTTTGAATTTACTTTTGTCTTTTTTTGTAAACAGGATATTTTGCGAAACCGTTCAGTCAAGGAAGCTCTTAGCGCAGAAGAGAAATTCTTCCGGAGTCGTCCAGTATGATTGCATCATTTTTCGACTCCCTTCCTGATACTCTTGGGATTTGTCCTTATTATAGATTTTTTTGTACTACACAGGCTTATAATGGTCTTACTGATCGTCTGGGTATCCCTCAGCTAGCGAAGAAGTTAAATAAGGTATTTCCTGCAGTTTTGAGAGTAATCTTCTTCTTTATATGAAGTCATTGTTCAGTACGACATAAAGGATATATCTGGATAATGTTTATTATGGGATGATGTTTGAGTTTTATAGGCATCTTTGTAGACAAGTTTATTATAAAAGTGATTCATATACTTATTTATTTTTTGTTCTTGACTAGTTTTTCCTTTTAATAGGTTTCATCTCTGGCATTGGTAATTGTTATATTAGAACATGACTAACATAAGCTAGCCTTTCTGTTGCGTTTTTCTAGATTCTTGTTCAACATATCAAGGTTCTACTTCCTGATTTGAAGTCGCGGATAAGTAATGATTTGGTTGCTACAGCTAAGGAGCATCAGAGCTATGGTGAAATTACAGAATCCAGGGTATGTAATTATTTCTTAGTTTACGGCTCATTTACCAAATTCTTTGCTAATAGTGACACTGTTTTTGACTTTGGTAACTTACCGTTTGTTCCCCTTTGTAATGTCTTTTGCCCAGTCTTTTCGTTTGAGTACAGTTTTGCCCTTCCATACTATTTGCTCATGCATGTGCCCTGTGTTCATAACATTCTGGGGGTTTTTTTTTGTTGTTAGTAGACTACCAAAACAAAACCTTTAGCTGGTAAAATTAGTAACTGAAAGTATTCTTATATGCAGGGATAAATTGTTGGCCGAAGTGTAGGAAACCTAAGTATTTACATCGAATTTCTTATATTCTACTTCTTTATGACTTACTTCGTCTTTATGATGTTTAAAAGATCATTAAGTTGTCAAACTTATCATATTCTGCGGGTCTTTACTGTCCTTAAAATCTTTAGGCTGGTCAAGGAGCTGTTCTCCTCAACTTTCTTTCAAAATACTGTGAAGGTAATATCTGAAGATGAATTTTGGTTGAGACAATAGATAATTTATTTTATGCTTTCTTTGGTTCATAGTGAGTCTCATGGTTAACTTTTTTAAACAGCTTACTCTTCATTGCTGGAAGGAAAAAGTGAAGAAATGTCAACATCTGAGCTCTCTGGAGGAGCAAGAATTCACTATATTTTCCAGTCAATCTTTGTTAAAAGTTTGGAGGTTCACTTAAGTTACATGTTTTTTTTTTGTTTCCAATTATTCTTTCAATCTGTGTATGTTTGGAGCTACCTGAGCTGAATTTGTGTAGACTGATGGACTTCCTTCACATTGCTTCTTCAGGAGGTTGATCCTTGCGAAGACTTGACAGATGATGATATTAGGACTGCAATCCAGAATGCCACTGGTCCAAGATCCGCATTATTTGTTCCAGACGTAGGTTTCCCAATATGTTTCTTAGCATGTTTGAATGTCATATTGGTTGTCAGGGCTTCCAAGCATACATATGTTTCCTTACCTTTTTACTTCCCGGGGTATCTAATTACAGTCTCTTGATCCAATCTTTTCTGCATAGGTTCCATTTCAAGTTCTTGTTAGGAGGCAGATATCTCGTTTGTTAGATCCTAGCCTTCAGTGTGCTAGGTTCATTTTTGATGAGCTCGTAAAGGTGAGTTTTTTTTTGGTTGATTATATATAAGAATGATTTTAATTTCACTTTCGTCATAAATTTGAGTTTCTCTACAGATTAGCCATAGATGTATGATGAATGAGTTACAGCGCTTCCCTGTCCTGAGAAAGCGCATGGATGAGGTTATCGGGGATTTCCTACGAGAAGGTCTTGAACCCTCGGAAGCCATGATCGGGGATATCATTGATATGGAGGTGTGTATAATAAATTGGAAATCCTTATGATCATTGGCGTCAGTTACACATGAATTTATCAGTTGAGATCATGTATTGTGTATAGGGAGCAGTGACTAATCATTTTACGATGTTGGTTGATTAGGAGCCCTTTTCAATATTGAGCATTGATTTTCTCGTTTTGATTGATTAGTTCTTTCAAAAATTTGAACTTAACGTGCTGGTTGTCATGATTGCTTCAGTGGTGATGTTAATCTATTAAGTGCTGTTTGTAGATGGATTACATAAACACTTCACATCCAAATTTTATTTGTGGAACCAAGGCCGTGGAGGTTGCCACGCAACAAGTGAAGTCTTCTAGGATTCCCCATCCTGTGTCACGACTAAAGGTATGAAGTACTTTGAGCAACACAGAAAAATAATTAGTGTTTCTTATATGCTCTTCTTATCAATTTAATTTAACGTAGCAGGATACAGCGGAGCCTGATAGAACATCCTCTTCTTCTTCTGCAAGTCAGGTGAAATCCCGATCTTTCCTCAGCAGACAAGCTAATGGAGTTGTTGCTGATCAGGTATGCTACTATTTCTTATATAATACAGTTTTATCTATATATCTTGATCGCACTAAACGCCCATGAGCAAACCATAAATTTTCGGAAAAGATTGTTAATTGGCACTTTCACCATGACTTGTTCTCAGGGAGTTGTATCTGCAGATGCTGAAAAAGCTGCACCAGCTGGTAACGTTCTAACTACTGTAATTTTTGGCTTCCGTTGCATGCAAGTAGATAATTTAGCCTGTTTCGGAAGAGTTTTGGCTGTGTGATAAAACTATGTGTTAGAGTTTAATTGTGGTTTTATCGGGCAATTGATACTTAATAGCAAATGGGAGTGATTCAAGGTGGGGTCTCCCTTTAATTTTTCGAGGTAGTGATAGTCGGGCAGTTACCAAAGAAAACTTCTTAAACAAACCCTTCAGTGAAGCTGTTGAGGATATGTCTCAGAACTTATCAATGATCTATCTGAAGGAGGTGTGTCTTCTGTGCCGTCTTATATGATACATAGTACCCATAAATGTTTTACCTAATCAACTCATACTGTTTGGTTTACTTTTCCTGAAGCCCCCAGCTGTCTTGAGGCCATCCGAAACCCATTCAGAACAGCAAGCAGTCGAGATTCAGATAACAAAGCTGTTACTTAAATCATACTATGACATTGTGAGGAAGAACATTGAAGACTCAGTACCAAAAGCAATCATGCATTTCCTGGCAAGTACTTCATACATCTCTAAAATTTCTTGCACTAGCTCTCAAAACTCATACAAAACCCTGTTGCTGTCTTAAAGTAACCGAACTCTGAAGATACTGATACAATTTCTGTATCATACTCAGGTAAACCACACGAAACGTGAGTTGCACAATGTCTTCATCAAGAAGCTTTACAGGTGATGATGGCCTGTGTTTTGTTTTAATACCTCACATCTGTGTTTTGGATAGTCTCTTAATACTGGGTAGCTAATATCATCTGGTGCAGGGAGAACTTGTTTGAGGAAATGCTCCAAGAGACAGATGAGATAGCAGTTAAGAGGAAACGCACTCAAGAGACTCTCCACATTCTTCAGCAAGCTTACAGGGTATGTTCTCAGCCAGACCTAATTGTGTATTGTCTCATCCTGCACAGCAAAAGAATCATATAATTATATAACCATGTGGGTTTGTGTGTTAAACAGACACTAGACGAGTTGCCTTTGGAAGCAGAATCAGTGTGCAATCGTGGAACGGATACAACAGGTGTGTCAAAACATCTGGACTTATTGACCTCTTCTTCGAAGTATACCACGAGCAGTTCATATACTGCATCTTCGGGTAGAAGAAGATCTAGAAGAGCAGGAGATCAACACCAAAACGGATACGGATTCTGACATTTTCCAAAAGTCAAACATATCTGACTTGTGATAAGTGATAAAAACGTATTTCATTCATTTAATGGCTCTATCAAGTTTTGGTATTCTTAAACTGTGTTGGCAAAATGAATAATTTATAAAGGAAATTGGAGGACACTATATGGTTTTGGAGTCTGCATTGTGTTTAAAAAGAGAGTTGTAAAGGGTGTGAAGAAGCAAAAACCCTTTCACTCTTCATTTCTTGGGTTTGGGTTAAACTAATAAGTGATAACACCTGGATCGGTCTATATGACCCTATTGATTTTGGCCTCTTTATTTTTCTTTTTGTGCAACAAATTTTGAAATATAGATGTAGTGGGCTAGTGAACCTTTATGTTATGGTTCCAAGTCCATCACGAGCAATTTAATTACTACACTTACATTGTACATCCATGTCCCTACTTTCTTGTGTGTTTGTAAGATGTTGTGATTAGTTTATACAGTAATAAATCCGACCAAAGATGTTGTGATTAGTTTGATACCTAAAAAACATTATTAATCATATCAAGTAGTCTCACAAGCAAAAAAAACAGAGTTTACTGTGAACAAAACACACAGACAATAGCTTTTACTTGTGTTCGATTCCACTTGGCCATGTCTGATTCTTTACTGGCTCGAGAATAGCTTTAACCTCAGATAGAGTTTCCTGATCCATCCCTGAACCTTCAAGCTCTGTAAATGCTGCAACATTTTCTTCAACCTAATTAAAAAAATACACATTGTTTCATTTCTTAAATCTAATTCCCACATGAAATATGTAACACTTTTTAGGACTTTGAGAAGTCTTAAACTTGAATACCTGTGAGACAGAGAGCATCCCAACAAAAACTGATGAAATCTCTTGGTTTGTCAAGCTGTATTGCAGTGCTAATTTTGTGATCTTCTTACCCTTTGATTTACAATGAGCAATTGCGCCTTTGCACGCTGACTGCACAAGACATTAAAAGCATCAACAGGAGGTTTTGAGTATCATATGTGAGAACATGTTGTAAAGAAAAAATCAAAGTAAAAATCCGAAGAACAAAACATACACCTAGAAATAATTCTCAAGAGAAACCCCTACTCTTTCAAACGTAAAATCTATTAGAGACAAAGTTGGAAGAGATCTTAAGTAATATATAAGAGATGGTTCAATCCATTTATCACCAATTAGTTTTAGATTTGAACCTCATCTAACTTAATCAAATCTATGAAATAACAGCCTTCTCAAAATTTGAGAGTTTGTTTAATCCTCTACTTAGTACTCATCAAAGACCAACAAGCATGTTACATACACGGTCAGCTAAGCTGACAGGTCCCTAAGCGATCACTTGGCATCACAGCCGAACGAACCAATGGAAGTGTTTCCTTGAAATTACTATTGGCACAACGCACTTATAATGAAGAGGATCGACAACATAAATAGAAGAATTGGAAACACAAACACTTAGAGAAATAATACCAGGTCACATAACTATTCTTAAAATTAAAACATTTACCTAAACCCAATGGATGAACGTGCAAAACCTAGTAGTGCTAGAAACGACTATTGCGGTGCAACCCAAGCCGTAGAAAACTTTAGGTGAAAAGAGGTGAAGAAATTTTACAAGGAGCATAAAACCTTTCATCATCAATAACAATCACTTCAAAATTAGACTTGTTCTTAGAATCTAAACGAAAGGTGAAAAATGATTTGGGTAGGAAAAAATATGTAAAATGCTAAAGTTCTACTGAAAGAAACAGTTTGCAGAAAATATTAAAAGGTTGTTAGATCCATATCTTAGTTGGAGGCTTGAGAACAAGTTCTGATACATGATTATGGATATGTTAATTTGGGTACAATTATTAGTACAATGAAATTAATAAGTTTAGTATTTTTACTTTATGAATTAGGATTGATTAGTATATTTTATATTAAGAATTTTACTGATTTTATTTTATATCATTGATTCTAATGTTTAAGCATTTTTCATTAAATATATTCTATATAAAGATTTCATATAAATAATAAAAATTAACTTCCAACAATCAACAAAAGTCTGGTCAATCAAGCATTTTATAAGAGAGTTTATTATTAAGAGGAAGCTTAGCTTATTATTTTTTTTCTAATTCTTTCACAAACAAAAGGCTGGTCATATCATGTACCCTCTCTAATTTTCTTTGTGAAGACCTATCATAGTGTTAGTTTGAGTTAAGAAACTGAGAAATTGTCAGACTAACAAGTAGATCATTTAATTTACAAAAAGTAATCAGTCTATGCATGCTGCATGCAACAGTGTTCAAACATTATCAATCCTCTTATATAAGTGCTACAAGAATTGAATTCTAACCTTGATCTCAGGGGAGGCAGGGTGCCATTCAGGAGGACCTTGTTCCGTAAAGAGACCCATTGACAATGGAGAAGCATTTATCACACCCACACCTTTGCTCTTCAAGTAAGGTAACAAATCCAGCAACGTTGAATCATTTATACTGTAATGGCAGTATGATAATATCACATCGATCGTCCCTGGTGGCACTCGATCAAGAACATAAGTGAAAATATTAAAGGGAAGACCCGTGATACCAATAAACCGGGTCTTCCCTTCCTGTTTCAGTTTCAGGAGGGCAGGAATGGTTTCATTCACAATCTGTCAGACATGAAACAACAATTAGCAAATAATGATACACATAGTGAGATAGATCATCTCTAACCACCTATATATTTGCATCTGTAATACTCTCTCCGTTTCAAATTAGATGATGTTTTAGGAAGTTTATGTTGTTTCAAAATATAAGATGTTTTGAGATTTTAAGGTATTTTTTGAAGTTTTAAAGTTAATTTTAATTTCATTGAAAATTGTTCTACTAATAAAATTTTACAGTCTTTTTATAATTGGTTGAATGATTTTAAAATTATATCTTTAAAAGTACTTTTTAGATAAAATTGAATTTCTTAATCTTTGTGGATTAAACCAAAACATCATATATTAAAAAACGCAGAGAGTAATATTTAGAGAAAGATCTACTTCAAAGCACTTCTTTTTTTTCCTATAAAATAGAAATTGATATTTGTTCTTATATAAATAGAAGAAAAAAATAACATGACAAACTATTTTACAAAAAATGCAGAGTAAATTTCAACTCATTATAAGTTTACTTTTTTAATAACAAAATATATTGAAAATGGTCTGAGAGTGGAATTAAAGTAAAACCTGATCTAGAGACCCAAACTCAATGTCATGGCAATGAAGTATGTCAACATAATCTAGCTGAAGCCTCTCCAAGCTCTCCTCGATACTCTTTCTTACTCTCTCAGCACTGAAATCGAAACCTTCTTCATATCGTCCACACTTGGTCGCCACAATATAGTCATTTCTAGGGACTTGTAGAGCCTTTAGTGCCTTACCGAGCACTTTCTCCGAAACAGTTCCTCCATAATACCTTCACACATACAGATCTAACGATTAAGCAGTAGCGTCAACACTGGCAGTAACCACATCTGAACGTTCTTACATCATCAAAAAGAATCATAAAATAGTATGGAAAGATTGAATGAATAGAAGAAGTGATATTACGGTGAGGTGTCGAAGAAGTTGATGCCGTGTTGGAAAGCCTCACTCACAGCGGCTATGGCATCAGCTTCAGCGACTGGACCGTAGTGACTTCCGAGAGGAGCTGCACCAAAACCAACTGCGCTAACCTTAAGCCCTGTGTTCCCTAGTGGCCGAAGCTCCATTTTCGACTGAGATGTTGCCATTCTTCAGAGTCAACGAACCTTGTAAGAAATCAAGACGACAACGACTGTTTTAGTTATTCGCACACTTAATGTTCTTAATTTACGTAAGTACCCTTTTCAGACAGAACCTAACTATGTTTTTGTTCTTTCTCAAACATTGACATAGGCCTAGGCGTTTAGGTTTAGATAGGCATTTTCGGAATTTAGGGTTCAGCTTCGTAAGTCATAAGATTCATTCAAGTAGTATTATTTTAGTATGATACAAATTTGGTTAATACTTAATAACAATTTGGGCTCCAATATAATTTTAACTCATGTCAAACTATTTTTTTGATCATATTTATTTTAGATTCAAATTATAACACTTCGAGTTTTTGTTTATTTTAATGTCAAAATAAACTTAAAATGAGTATTTGTAATACTTATTTAAATTCTAAATATTTATTTGTAAATATCATATTAAATAATCGTAAAATTGAATATTTGAACTACTTATTTATGTTTATAATACCTGCTTTAAATACTAATTTAGATGTTCAAATTAAAACTTTTGAGTTAATTAAATTTTTGGAAATTTCAGATTATTGAATTCAACTAATATATATATATATATATATATATATATATATATATATATATATATATGATAAATATGCTATTACAAACTATAAAAAATATTACATACTATAACTGACAATTTTATATGTCTTATAATTCACGTCTGACTAGATCATTTTAAACCATCTTATAATATCTACACCTAAAAGATCCATATGGATTTTTTACATATTAATTGGGTTAGATACAGAGTTTTTTTTAGTTTTGATTCTGATTTAGTTCAAAAGTTTTTGCCCAGGTCTACTTTTTGGACATTTGAACGGTTATGGAAGAAAAAAGTAAAAACGAAACGTTTGGTTGCTGAATGAGTCATTTGTTTATTATTCCTTATGTTTCATAAAAAAATGTCACTGGAATGTTATTTACACATGTTAAAAAAACACTTAAGAACTATATATTACTTTCTGTTTACATACAAATATATATATTTTTTTAATTAATACACTAATACAATGAGGTTAAAAATAAACATTCAATTAAAAAATTTCAATGAAAACGCAAAATGATACTCTTTTTGAAACAAAAATTAAACTCTAAAACAGTACTTTTTGAAAAAAAATGAAGAAAGTAGTTGGTACGATACAAGAAACAAAGGAGACGATATTATTTATTTCAATCCAAGTGAAGTCATTAAAGAGGACAATGATGATGAATGATGATTACAAGAATCTTCATTTGTAAAGCTGCTTGAATCTCCGACATGCCTCCAAGATGTTCTCTCTGTGACCAAAGGCGCTAACACGAACAAACCCTTCACCTCCTGGTCCAAACCCACTCCCTGGAGTTGTAACCACGTGAGTCTTCTCCAGAATCTCAGCAAACACATCCCATGAGCTTTGGTTTGGGAAGTGAACCCAAACGTAAGGCGCATTCTTTCCTCCGTATACATCATATCCGAGAGAGGTGAATGTGTCGATGATTATGTTTGTGTTTTCTTTGTAGAACCCAACCACCTTGTTCATTGCCTGCAATGTTTTAAAAAGACAAAAAATCATATTGAGTATATTACTTGTGGGAACTGTGTTAAGTTTTGAAATCTCTCTTGTAGCTAAGCTAACCTCAAGTCCTTCTGGTGTAAGGCAAGCAAGAGCACCAGCTTGAGAGATATTAGATGCACCATTAAAACAAGTGCAGACGATTCGATTGAAGTCTTTTGCAATAGGGAAGCCATCTGAATAGAGAAGCTGTTTCGGTATGACTGTCCAACCAAGTCTAACTCCAGTGAAACCAGCATATTTACTGAAGGAAGCTGTCTCCATAGCAACCTGTAAAGAACCATGAAGAAGGTTATTAAGAAAATGCACCTTCAGAAACTTACAACCAATCATTCTATTACCTCCTCTGCTCCAGGGATTTCGAAAATGGAGCGTGGGTTATCATCAGACATGTACATTGCATATGCTGAATCATAAACTATGATTGATCCGTTCTTCTTTGCAAACTGTACTAACTGAGTCAGTTGCTCCCTCGTGGCAGCAGCACCGGTAGGGTTATTTGGGGAACAGAAGAAGATTATGTCTGTCCTGCCAACAGTGGATAAGTCTGGGAAGAAGCCATTCTCTGGAGTGCATCTCATGTACTCAATCTTTCCATATTTTTGCACATCTGTGTTAAATTGTCCGGTCTGACCCATAATAACACTGGAGTCGACATAAGCCTAAAGAAGATGAGAAAAGCGAAGTTAAAATGTTATACTGAAGCAAAATTAGACAAGACTACAACTGCAGTTTGGTTTCAGATCTGTCCAATTACCGGATATGAAGGATCCTGAACAGCAACTGTAACATTGGAACCAAACATAACCTGCAACAAGTGGAATAAAGAAACAGCTGCTTAATTCTCCTGATCTATTATATCAGCTAAGGTTGAACAGTTAGCAATTAACCAAACCTGAAGACGTGAGATATCACATTTGGCACCATCAGAAACAAAAATGTCATCTTCCCCTATGCCAAGGCCACTGTAGTATGTTTTCGCAAGAGCAGCCCTCAATGGCTGTTCATATGTGTGAGATTAAGGTTTAGATTGGATAGAAAATATAAACAAATGAAGCTATAAGAGGTTTAAATCAATCTTCTCTTGCATTTAGCAGTAGTTTAAGATTATAAATAATGAAACAAAAGTCATAAGGTGGCAATGAAGGGTGCACTGACCTTTGCACCTTGTTCAGCACCATAACCGCTATATCCCTCTATTGTAGACAACTCATGAGCTTTCTGCAGAGAGAAAAAATACATAATCAATCTCTAGGATAGTTAAAAAACTATGCTACCAGATCAACTTGTATTATGTTTTCATTGTTAGATTGAAGAGAAGTTCTCGTCCATCAAACAAAAATATAGAGAACGTATATCTTGTAAAGATGAACCATAATGCATACTAGGGAAGTATCAGTAAAATCAGTTAAAAGTAAATGAAGAAGGAGACAAGGAGGTACCTTTGCCATTGCAGAAGTGATCACTTCTGGAATCGGCTCAGTTGTGTCGCCTATTCCAAGGCTTATGATTTGTGCATCTGGGTATTTCAGCAAGTGTGCAGACCTTCTTCTTGCAATCTGTTTAACATTTTTTTAAAAAGAGAGGACCGTCATATAGAGTGACATAGAGGATAATATAACTTATTGCACAGGTAACCCGAATGGGTATGGCTTATCTATATTTCAGATCACTGCAACATCTTATTTGTTACAAGAGCTAGCAATGCTTGTGTTTGATGAAGAAAGAGTTATATCAAATGAAAATATCACCAGCATAATGATAAAACAAGAGGAAATCTTTAAGTAAAAAAAGACAGCAACAGATACAAACCTCCGGGAAGAGGTAACCAGCCTGAAGTTTTGACATGTTTGGATTCCGTGACACATTTGTCTTATATTCTACAAAAACATAAAAGCAAGTAAGACAAAAATAACAATAATGAAGTTAGGTTTTTGAAAAGAGCAAGAACAAGAAGAGTTACCAATCTTATCTTGCGGGGTAGCAACGCATTTGCAGGTATTGACTCGTTTTGGCATCGGTAAACAAGCATTTCGAGTTCTGAACCACAAAAGAGGAGATCACAAAGCATAAAACTAAAGAGAAGCAGAAGAGATATGATCATCTCAAGCAGGTGACACTGTCCAAACAAAAGTGAACTCAAGATCATTTTTTCTTCACTATTCCAATCTAACAATTGGTTTCTAGAAGAGTGATCTTTATTACACCACAAAGAAGAATAAAGAAGTCATCTTTATCATCCTAAAGAGTTGATAAGCAGCGAACAGAGAGTAAGGAAACACAAGTTGACCCACCTGCGATTGAAAAGTGAAGGAGCTAAGAACGTGGAGGAAGAAGAAGAGATCATCGAAGAAGTTAGCTGATGATGAGTCGTCGACATGTTTCACACTTAGCTCAATGCTTTGACAGGAGATGAGGCAACTGAAGTTTTGTGTTCAGACATATAAAACTAGGGTTCTTCTTCGGTTTGGTCCCAAGGGAAACCAACCAGTTTGCTCAAACAATTCTATCTATCTATCAAACCGAACCGAACCGAACCGAAATATTCTCCCGTTCCGGTTCGGTTTATTTTTTTTTTTTTCTTAATTTCAATTGCTTCTTCGCCTGATTTAAAAACGATGACTTTACTTTTTCTCTGGGCAAGGACGACGACGAACTTGCTCTGCGCTTGCCGGGGAACGCCGAGGAATCGATTTCGTAGTAAACCCTTTTCGCTGCAGCCAATTTACGTTTTCTCATTCTTCGTCTTCGTCTCGTTGATTTTGAGTCTAAAGAAGATAGCTTTAATGGATGTTCTATGATTTGGGAAGCTTTATGATTCTTTAATGTATATAGTTGTCGAATATGATCGAAAGATTCGTGCTTTAGATGATTCTACCAAGTTATCAGCTCCATCTTTGATTAGACTAGAGAAATCCAGAAACGATTTTGTTGAATCACTTGTGGGTCTTTAACGTTCTGGTCTTACGGTGGGACTAGATGGATCTGGAAACTGAGAATCGAATAGCTTCGATTCTGTTAAGAGAAGCAGCAGAGTTGAGGAGACAAGCTGAGAAAGAAGGTGTCCGAGCATATCTTGAGAAGCCTAATGTAAGGCATCGACCTAACTCTAGATTCCTCACAGCTACTGTTCTTGGTGTTCAGCAAGGTATACTCCTTCCTCTTCTTCCACTTTGTTTGTATTTTGGTTTCTCGAAAACTAGGTTTTGATAGTGTTGAACATTACGCAACTAGAGGCTGATGTACAAGGGTTATTCAATCTTGTTTGAGCTCTAGGGTGAAGAAGCCTTTCATGTTTGTGTTTTTGTATCTTAGTGAGCTTTGTTTATCGGTTATGCTGTTTAACCTGCATCTATAACTCTATTGTCTGATATTCAAACGTGTTTTTTGAGATTCTAGTTGAACACTATAATTCAAATTTGTTTTCGGTTATGTCTTATGGGTTCATTCTTTGCTCTATACAGCAAACAAAGCTGTAGAAACCGATGAGATGTGGAGGCTTCGACGCACAGAGGTTGAGTTTGAAGAGAGGGTCAAAAGAAAATCAAGAGAAGAGAGCAGTAGTGGCCAAAGTGAGCAGAGTAATAGGAGGAGATTTATTAAGAGATGCATTTCAGTAAATGAGAATGTTGCTCGTTATGCATCATCATCATCATCAAGCCAGAGCAGAAACAAAAGACAGGAACCCGATGAGGATGATGAAAAGGGCTTAGGAGATATCGAGATTGAGACTTTTCTCCAATCAAGGTATTTCCCTTATACTCAATCTAGATAGTGGATGCTACCTCAAAATGGAAATCAGCCTTTGTTGATAAAACTTGTGTATGTATGATAGGGTCAAGCGTGGCAGAGGCTCTGTTGGTCCTAAGATGGATGAACCCTTTCCTTGTCTTCCTGTGACAGAACTGTCTGATATAGTAGGAGATCCTAAGTTAGTGCTTCAGCCAGAGAGATTTGTTTATTGAGACATGAGATGGGCACTTCGTCCTCTTCAGAGGAAGAGGTTAATGAGATAAAGATACAATCCTATTTCTAAGGAGCTTAGGTTTATCTAGATTTCCTATTCCTAGCTAGATAAGGATGTTAAAGGTTGTATATAAACACATGAGGAGTTAATGAATGGGATACGAGATTCTATTTTACAATATCATATGGTATCAGAGCTTAAAGATCATACTAAAAATTTTCTTTAAGATTTTTTTTTAATTCGTTTCTACTTCTACTACAAGGCAAACAATGTCCAATACTTCAACGTTTCTCCTCTTGGCTCTACTGCGACAAATCAAGGAGTGTCCTTGGATTCTACACCATATCATCTAAATCCATCAGATAATCCGGGAGCTTTGATTACTTCTGTTCTTCTTACTCATGATAATTATCCAGAATGGTCCACGGAGCTTCATAATTCTTTACAAGCAAAGCAAAAAGTTGGTTTTATAGATGGATCAATTACTAAACCGGCTGATGGTCATCCCGACCTAGGACGCTGGCTAGCTGCGAATTCAATGATAGTTGGATGGATACGAACATCCATTGACGCAAAGGTGCGTTCTACGGTGACACATATGCCGGACGCCCACAAACTGTGGGAAACTTTAAAATCTCGCTTCTCAGTGAAAAACGGCGCTCGTATTCATCAACTTCAGGATGCGATTACTAATTGCAAACAAGATGGTCAATCTGTACTCGATTACTATGGAAGACTGACCAAACTATGGGAAGAACTTCAAAATCTTAAAAGTACACGCACATGTACTTGTGCGGCAGCGGCCGAGATTGAAAAAGAAAAAGAAGATGCCAAAGTCCATAAATTTCTTTTTGGGCTTGATGATTCACGGTTTATGTCTATCAGGTCTCGGATTACTGATGAAGAACCATTACCGGATCTGAATATCGTATACTCTCGGGTTATTCGGGAGGAACAAAACATGGTTACAACACGATCAAAAGAACAACGGTCAGACGCGCTTGGTTTCTCCGTCAAAACAGAGGTTTCCAAAGATGCATCTCCACCTCCTTCTACTTCTGGTCCACCTCGTTCCAGGGATCCAACTCGCTCATGCACACACTGTGGTCGAAAAGGGCATGAGATATCCGAATGTTTTCTGGTTCATGGCTTCCCGGAGTGGTATAATGATCAACAACGACAAAACAATCTCTCCTCCACATATCGTGGGGGGCGTGGTGGTCGTTTTAATGGGAGCAGAGGACGCGGAAGAGGACGTGCCAATGCTGCTCATACAAACTCTCAAATCAATTCGGAGCAAATTGCGTCATTGATTTCTCTACTTCAAAATCAGCAGAGCAACTTATCCTCTGAACGGTTGTCTGGTAAAACAACTCTCACTGATGTTATTATTGATACAGGTGCCTCGCATCACATGACGGGTGACTTATCTTTACTTAAAGATGTCTGTGATATACCTACTTCCTCGGTTACCTTTCCGAATGGTCAACTTTCTCACGCAACAAAACATGGCACTCTTGTGCTAAGCAACGATTATTCACTACATGGAGTCCTCTATGTTCCGGATTTTACATGCACCTTAATATCAGTTTCTAAGTTACTTAAGCAAACTGGTTGTGTAGCAATCTTTACTGATACGCTATGTGTTTTACAGGACCGTTTTTCGAGGACTCTGATTGGAGCAGGTGAAGAACGTGAGGGGGTTTACTATTTTACGGGAGTCAAAGTCGCACGAGTCCATGGAGCTACAAAGTCGGCACCATCTTCTTCAGTTTTATGGCATCGACGTCTTGGACATCCGTCCTATAAAGTTTTGTCTACTTTACCGGTTTTTCATTCTCTTAAGGTTGAGTTTTCAGATTCTAGTCAGTGTGATGTTTGTTTTCGGGCCAAACAAACTCGGAAAGTTTTTCCTGATAATATTAATAAAGCTTCTAGACCTTTTTCTCTCATACACTGTGATGTTTGGGGTCCGTATCGCACACCAGCTTCGTGTGGCGCAGTTTATTTCCTTACGATTGTTGATGATTTCTCTCGTGCGGTTTGGACATATTTGATGCTAGAAAAGTCTGAAGTCGCTACTCTCCTACAAAATTTTTGCGCAATGAGCGTACGACAGTTTGGTCACAACGTTCAAGCTATCCGGTCTGATAATGGCACGGAATTTATGGTCCTAAAGAAATATTTTCAGAACAATGGGATCATACATCAGACGTCCTGTGTTGATACACCACAACAAAACGGGAGAGTTGAAAGGAAGCATCGTCATATTCTAAATGTGGCTAGGGCATGCCTGTTTCAGTCCAAACTTCCGATCACTTTTTGGGGAGAAAGTATATTAGTGGCTGCTCATATCATCAATCGGACACCGTCGCACGTCCTTGATGGCAAAACGCCGTATGAAGTTCTCCATGGTACCCCCCCAATGTATGATCTTCTTCGTGTATTCGGGTGTCTCGCGTATGCGCACTATCGTCCACGAAATAAGGACAAATTTGGTGCACGCAGTCGTAAGTGCTTGTTTGTGGGATACCCATTTGGTAAAAAGGCTTGGAGGTTATATGATCTGGAAACAAATGAGTTTTTCATAAGTCGGGATGTCGTCTTCTTTGAGGATCAATTTCCGGGTGTGGACAATACGGAGTATGTTTCACCACCTAACATGCAAGACAACTCCATGGATGACTGGTTACTCCCGACTATACCATCAAGGGGGAGTCAGACACATACAAAGATCGCGACACTTGCTCCTCCAGTACCTACTCCACTCATTGATTCTAGTCTCCCTACTGGTGCTAATACTGATCCTAGCACCATGCCTTCCTCGTCTTCTACTACTCCTACTGCGCCTAACCATGATACGACTCCTTTACATGTGCCAGCATCTACATCGCCGGCTACGTCACCAGCCTCAACCACGGCTCAACATTCACCTCCATCATCTCCAAACTCAACAGCCTCTCCAGAGATTCAAGAACCCGTATCAAAGTCTCCAGGCCTCTTGGAAGTTCTCGGCCGTGGTCACCGGACAAAGAAATCTTCGGTTTTACTGAAGAATTTTGTTACTCACGCTGTCTCTACGAAACCCCCCTCTCACGTTCTACATCATCCTACTCAGAGTTCTTCAACTACGGTCCCTGGTACGTCTATCTATCCTATTGATGATTACTTATCTACTCACATGTTTTCTGAAAAACATCAGGCTTTTCTTGCTACCATTACATCGGACTATGTTCCGACTACATATAAGGAAGCAGTTCTGGATGCACGTTTTAATGGTGCTATGAAGACTGAAGTTACCGCATTGGAAGATAATCACACTTGGGATATCACTACACTACCACCTGGCAAAAAGGCCATCGGTTGTGGGTGGATATACTCAAACAAATATCGTGCGGATGGATCTATAGAACGTCCAAAAGCTCGGCTTGTTGCTCATGGAAATCGCCAGAAAGCTGGCAGCGACTATACGGATACGTTTGCTCCAGTAGCCAAGATGAATACTGTCCGGTTTCTTTTAAAACTTGCCGCTGTCAAAAGATGGGAAATCCATCAAATGGATGTCCACAATGCTTTCTTGCACGGTGACCTTGAAGAGGAAATTTATATGCGGTTGCCTCCAGGTTTCAAGTCTGATGATCCTTCTAAAGTTTGTCGTCTTCGTAAGTCTCTTTATGGACTGAAACAATCTCCTCGGTGCTGGTTCTCAAAACTCAGCAAAACTCTCTTGGCATTTGGTTTCAAACAAAGCTATGAAGACTACTCTTTGTTCTCTCTCATTGAAGGCGATATATGTCTCCATATACTAGTCTATGTTGATGACTTCATAATTGCCGGTAATGATAGCTCAACGATTCACAGATTTAAAGAATATCTTCACAAGTGCTTCAAAATGAAGGACTTAGGGAAGCTGAAATATTTTCTTGGTTTGGAAGTTGCTCGTGGTCCTGACGGGATTTTTCTTTCTCAACGAAAGTATGCATTGGACATCATCACAGAGTGTGGTCTTTTAGGTGCAAAGCCATCTCCGGTTCCCACTGAATTGAATCATAAACTTGCGCTTGCAAAAGGACAGCTTATAGAGGATCCAAGTCGCTACAGGAGATTAGTTGGGAGGTTAATTTACTTAACGTTTACGCGTCCTGAGTTAAGTTATATTGTCCATCTTCTTTCTCAATTCATGCAGCACCCACGTGAGGAACATTGGATAGCTGCATTACGAGTCGTACGTTATTTAAAAGGATGTGCGGATCAGGGTATTTTGCTCTCCTCGTCACCTGATTTGCATTTGACGGCATTTTGTGATTCTGATTGGTCAGCATGTCCACTTACTCGACGTTCTTTGTCTGCTTATATCGTGCTTCTTGGTGATTCTCTGGTTTCCTGGAAGACTAAAAAGCAGAGGACAGTGTCACGATCCTCGGCAGAGGCTGAATATCGGTCAATGGCTGATGCGACTTGCGAGCTTAAATGGATCAAGGGTCTTTTACAACAGTTTGGGTTCTCTCACGAGCAACCTATGCGTCTCTTCTGCGATAGTCAATCTGCGATACACATTGCTAAGAATCCGGTGTTTCATGAACGGACTAAACATGTTGAGAATGATTGTCATACCGTTCGTGATGCGGTTCAAGCCAAGATCATTACAACTGAACACATTTCTACAAAGAACCAACCTGCAGACTTACTAACTAAAGCCTTGCCAGCTCCTACATTTCACCATTTATTGTCCAAGTTAGGCATTCAACAAATTTCATTGCCAACTTGAGGGGGAGTAATGAGATAAAGATACAATCCTATTTCTAAGGAGCTTAGGTTTATCTAGATTTCCTATTCCTAGGTAGATAAGGATGTTAAAGGTTGTATATAAACACATGAGGAGTTAATGAATGGGATACGAGATTCTATTTTACAATATCTTAGAGGTTCATGGACGTTCTCACAGAAAAAGAAAGGAGCATAAGCAGAAACTTAGTAAGAAACACAAGTCAAAAGAGAAGAAAAGAGATAGGAAGAAGAAGAAGAAGAGAAAACAAGGTAGGGACTAGCTCTTCTTCGGATAAAAAGCTATGTTGCCTTTTACATGGCAGGGATGTTGTAGCATTATGATCGTATTTTATCATACATTTCTAGTACGCTAATGATAATATATAAAGAGGATGTAACTGCTAGTAATGATAGGCCATACGTCATTTTCCCATAGAGGACAAAGCAAACTAGAAATAACACGAGAATTTAAGATCAGACACAGCATGAAAGTGCAGAAGAAGAGCTCATATCCAGATATTATCTCAACAGTATTTTGAAAGAAAGCTAAGCTCCTTGATCAGCTTTTAATGATTAAAGGATACTCAAGACCCACACATAATATCATAAGCTTGATTATGCAAGATTTAAAATGTATAGAGAGGAAGTCATATGATTGTCTGTAAATTACCCATTGGCCAACAATCTTTAGCTTGAGCAAGGAGGTCATGCATTATATGTTGACAATGTTGGACACTGTAATATAAGCAAAACACTTTTTTTTTCTTTTGATAGTTCGAGAATTTCTTTATGGTTGACTTGACTTATATGTCATGCATTAAAATCAAACGAAATAAAGAAAGTTGTTTGGATTTGGTAATATCGTATAAACCCATATATATTATTTTAAAGAAACCACATGTATAATTCGGCATATAAACTAATCAAACTGAATAATTCGTTTAACTAAAATATAGTAGTATGGTCATATGTAAATTATATAATGTAATTGATAATACATGTACATGATTTATGATATCAATATTTAAGACATTAATCTGAATATTTTGTTATTTTTAAGTAAAGGCTTTCACTTATATATATTTGTGTTAAAATTTAGTTATTGATAATATTATGATATTATTAACTTTCTTATTTTTATTTTATGAAAATTTTAATAATTTATATTTTAATAGTAAATAAAACAGAAAAAATTCTACTTAAAAATTAGAATACTGTTAAACCATTGAACCAATAATATTATTTCATCAATCTTAACTTTTTTTCAGCCAAATAAACAACTTAATCAAAACTCTGCATTTCATCAAGTTATTTGGGAATTAGGTGACTAATGGAAGAAACGGTTACATAAACAAGTTTTTTTCTCCTCAAAATCAGCCTAAACTAATAATTATAAAGATATTATTCCATCACAACCCTTACCTGCTCGAAATAGTCTCTACGAACATGTTCCATCACCCTTAGCTGTCTGGGACAGTTAGCTCTACGAACATGCCACCTTTTTTGCACAAATAACACCATAATATAGCGTGCGTTTATCATTTCGCAATGTTTGGGAATTGTTTCTATATAAGTTCTACTCAGTTGAAAACGTGACACCATAAACTACTCGCTTTTTCAGTTTAGGTTGCACACGAATTAAGAAAACAATTAATTTTGTATATTTTCTATATAAAAACACAATTATCTATACACTTAACCATATTTCAACCAATTGGAAAAATAAACTGCAACATAAAATTAATAAATTTTGCATCGAAAGTTGAAAACAACACTTATTTTGTAACAAAAAAATTCTCTAAAACGACATTTAATATGAAACGGATGGAGTGTCATTTATTTTGCCATCAAACTCCATATTAATTAAAATGATCCAAAAAATTAGACTAATCTAACCATGACGAGATCCTATGTAGTATTTACATGAGAAAGGCAATCTGATCGTAGTATAAAATTCTTCTTCATCAATCAACTTTACCATTTGAAGGCTATCTGATTCGAAGTGTATGTATGTGTCCATAAAATATCATTTATATACACAGTAATATAGTGTAAACTTTCTGAAAGTAGTCATTACAAACACACAAGAAAGTCATCTCACAAATATTTTGCAATGTAATCCTCATTTCGCCTTGTTTCCAGATGTTCCAAACAATCGTTTTCTCATCCTTGCATCACCATTTCACCATATCTCCAACATATAAATTTCCTATCTATAAGACAAGGTTACAATATAGACCAGAATCTCTGAAAACTGTGAATAAATAATATTCCCTCCATTTTATATTAAGTGTCGTTTTAAAAAAAAAATTTTTGTTATAAAATAAATATCGATTTCGATTTTCGATGCAAAATTTATTAACTTTATACTAAAGTTTATTTTTCTATTTGTTAAAAAAAATGTATAGATAATTGTGTTTTTATATAAAAATATGTAAATTAATTGTTTTCTTAATCCGTGTGCAAAAAGTTAAAATGACACTTAAAATATAACATAGAGAGTATGTATATTGTTCATAATATTAATGATATTCGAAGAGTCGCAAGAGAATGGCAAAGCATCAACACATTTTAATTTCACCGGCCACTGCTCTGAATATAATTCTTAATCATTTGGCCAGCTATATTACACCGAAGACGCATAAATTTCTAACTATTTAAGTTATTTAACAATATAAAACTATTTACATGTGATTGTTTCGGAAAATTAAAAAATGTTCAACAACCTGCTATATAACTTAGCTACAATCACTTTAAAGAACCACCAAAACTTGAAAACGAAAAAGATGAAGATCTTTATCCCATCTCGAAACCTAATCTTAGCCACAACCATTTTCCTAGTCTTTATAGTTCCCCTAAGATCCCAAAACTGGCCACACGATCTTTTGGCAGCTCACAACAAAGCACGAGCCGCGGTTGGGATGGGTCCTTTAACGTGGAGCAACATGGTGGCTTCTTATGCCTATCAAGTCGCGTTACAACGTATAGGATCCTGCGCTATGCACAGCTCAGGGGGACCCTTTGGCGAGAACATCGCTCGGGGCAACGGTAGCATGTCAGCCGTTGAAGCGGTTGACATGTGGGTGAAGGAGCGACTTGACTATGATTACAGTTCCAACACATGTGCTTCGAACAAAGTGTGTAGCCACTATACTCAGGTTGTTTGGAGAAACTCGGAGAAGCTGGGATGTGCACGAGTGCTATGTGATACTGATCATATATTGATTGTTTGTAACTATGATCCTCCTGGTAACGATGTTGGCGAGCGGCCTTACTTCAAGGAAACTTAAAGCCCGGTTTGAATGTGTTTCAAGTAGAGGCTTTACACATATATGTATTGTTTCTATGTTATCATCAGCTAATAACGATTGGTTTTTATCCGGTCTGGTCGTTTTTTTGTATATATTTGTAAGTTTATTTTTATAATGGAATAAGAAAATGCAATGCTGGCGGCATGCATGCGCTTGCTTTGTTTGCTATATAAAAATAATTACTTTTCAATTGTGAGAGAATCAGCACCCTTGAGATACTCATTATGAATATATAATGAGTTTAATATTAATAGAGTTCATTTTATTTAATTAAATAATGGAATTTTAAACTAATAATGTTAGTTAACTGTAAAGTGACAAGTATCATAGAGTTTCTAGCAAATTTTGTGAAAGTATATTGTCAAAGAATAAATCTCCTTTATCTCTTTTTCTTTTCCTATTTTAATATTTTAATATCAAAAGACTCATTGATGATGCTTTTATATGAAACACTAGGGATAAATTCTTATCTTTTTAGAACAGATATTAAAAATATTGTTCTTTACTTATTATAATGTTACATTAATATTTTAAAAAACAACTCATGATATTCAATAACAACTTATTTCATTTTGTCTTGTGAATTGTAGATAATCACAAATAGAATTGAAAGAGTAATTTTATTATATGTTTGTTTTTTTCCTTTCAGTATTAATATAGAGAAATATTTAGGATAACTTTAAAAAAAATTATCACAAAAATTAATTTTCAAAGAAAAATGACCAAAATAAATTTTATTAAGTGTGTAAATATATATATTTATACTCTAGTGTTAATTAATCTAGATTTAGAGTTATAAGCAGGTTTTCAGGTTTAAAATTTTAAGAAAAAAAAAATTAAAGTTTTAAAAATAAAAATAAAAATTGCCCATTAATATATCATTGTATTTAGGAATATATTGTAGACATGACACATCTACTTGTACACAACAAAGTAAGAGCACCCCAACTAATGTTTCTAGTTTTAGAATTTTCAAAATACATATATGTGTATATATATATATATTAACATTAATATTTAAATATAGAATAACTTTACGGGAAGCTGAACCCAAAAGTTTTGTGTAAAGATATTTTGAATTGAATTTTTCGTAAAATTAAAAACTCTATAATTAAATACTAATATATATATATATATTGAGAATTCCCTAAGCTAAAACCTTCAGTTGGAAGTGCTCTAAATGAATTGAAGGGAATGAAGAAGATGAAGACGAAGTGATCACAGCAGAGTAAATGAAGCACCGATGGAAAAAGGATAAGTCAACGTAAGCTGTCACAGTTTTTCTGCTTCTGCAGTTGTCACAGTAAGCTGTAAAAGCTAAAAACATCAGTGACTGTCTCTGTTACTTAGTTTCCAAAACTGTATATTCATCTTGAACTTCGGCTACGGATTTGCTTAGATACATTAAGAATTAGCAACTCAAAAAATGTATTGTAGGTAAGATTTTTCTCTTTTATCACTTGTTTCAAGTGGGAATCCTGCAAATACCGTTTCAAAAAGTGATACCCATACAAATTTCTATAAAATCAATAACCAATGGTGTTAAGGGTAAAGAGCTTTGGCAAGAGAGATACCATTATCACATCTCTACTTAATCCTCTTCTCAGAGCACCAAAGATACAAATCATGCTTGTGTTAAGAGCACTGTTATTTGGTGCTAATGGAGAGATCTTGGAGCTGCTTTGGATCGACTTCAGAGGGAGTTCTGGTTAGTGCACATTGCGCCGTGGTTGTCTTTGGGAAAGCTATTACATCCCTTATGGAACTCGCACCTCCCAGCATCATCACCATCCTATCCAATCCATAAGCTATTCCACCTGCAATAATATACCAAATGCTAATGCTTCATCAACCATGCTTGAACAATCTTGTTCAGCAACATCATCATCAGATGAGAGCTGTTGACAAAGCGCCAGACAAATTTGACATCATTTTTGCTCAAATAAAAAAAAAATTAGCATCATTTTGCCTCAAAGATCCTAAGCAGAAAGTTGTCGACGGGTTGATTATGGAAAACGTTCACTATCCCCGACCAAATCAAAGAACAGGTTGAACCAATGAAGCCTATGTAAATTTACATACCATGAGGAGGAGCACCCATGTCAAGAGCCTCCAGAAGATACCCAAACTTTGCTTCAGCCTGTTTAAGAAGAAAAAACATGAGACAAGGCTTACATGTATATATGGAAGTAATCCATTTCAGATGAATAACAAGAAAATGATCTCACTTCTTCAGCTGAGATGCCAATGATCTCCAAAACCTTTTCTTGGACATCCCGCTTATATATCCTTAAACTTCCTCCACCAATCTAGTATACATCAAGACAATGTTTCAAAAAAAATCTCCCAAACCATTGTTCCAGAGGAAAAAAGTACAATGGCCAAGCTGTTTTGTTTACCTCAACCCCATTGTAGACCATGTCATAAGCCAGAGCTCGTGCAGAAGGTAAGTCATCCATATCTTCAGGCCTAGGAGCTGTGAATGGATGATGTAATGCCTGAAGAGAAAGGTATTTCATATTAGCAAACAACATCGTTGGCCATTTAATCTCATCTAACGCAAGATATCAGATTATAAACTGACGGACCTCAAGCCTCTGCTCTGGTTCATTCCACTCAAACATTGGGAAGTCTGTTACCCACAGAATGGAGTGTTTGGACTATATAATAAACATGATTTATCATTAATCTATCATTGAGAAAAAAGAAGTGACTGTCCAATAGAGGAACTTACATGGTCAATCAAATCCATGTCATGGGCGACAAAGAGTCTTAACCTGTCAAGGGTTTTATTAACAGAAGTAACAGGACCCACTCCAAATAAAATAAGATCACCAGGCTTTGCTCCACATTGTCTCACAAAGTTTGCTTTACCCTCCGAGTCTAAACTAGACACTAATGCTGCAATTCCCTCGACCTCGCCTGCATCAGAAGTTTAGACCTAATCAGCACCGAATGCACAAAGTAAAATTATACATGACTCTTGGCAGAGAGTACTAAGTAAGCATGCTATATCTATTTACCATTATCCAAGATCTTCAAGAAAGGTAGACCCTTTGCTCCAGCTTTGATTGCTTCATTGTAAACATCTCCTTTTTTGAGAGCTGAGTTTGAATACTTTTTAGCACCCAAAGGCACACATAATACTTTAATGATCCCACCACTTTCAAGGGCCTCCGTGAAAACCTTGAAAGACGATTCTGTGAAAATATTTGACACCTGCAATTTCATAAACTTGGAATGTAAACTTTAATAGACTGGAAAATAGCTCTATAACGCACTAAATAACCAAGGTGCAGATAATAATACGTCTTTCAAGTCAAGATCAAATCTTGTATCTGGTCTATCTGACCCATATCGATCCATTGCATCAGCATACGTCAGTCTTGGGAATGGATCAGGTAGATGGATACCTTTAATCTCTGCAAAGACCTGCACAAGAAGGTCAGATAATTAAAAAGTGCTAGAAGTTCACCAAACTATCTTAAAAGTGAAGAATTCACATAGAAAATGAGGAACAAAATTACAAGACATAAAACACATCACGAAGCAACAAGTTTGTACATATATTTCTTAACAACATTCTTGCGTCACTGTTACAAAAGATTAAAAATCATCAACACAGCTCAATGGAGCCCTAACCTTACGAATAAGATCTTCATTAAGCTTCAACATGTCCTCCATAGGCATGAAGGCCATTTCCATATCAAGCTGAGTGAATTCAGGTTGCCTATCAGCTCTTAGATCTTCATCTCTAAAACATCTGATACATACCAAAATAAAACGTAAGATAGAAATATCAACTGCATGAACAGTCTTATTTTAGGTGGTAAATGAAGGTGATGGGCCTCGTATGCCAGGGAGTCTTATTATTAGCCATGCTTAAGAGCCAAAGATCATATGCATACCTTGCTATCTGGTAATACTTGTCAAAACCAGAGACCATTAACATTTGTTTGAAGAGCTGAGGACTTTGTGGCAAAGCATAAAATGTTCCTGACTTCGAAAGAGACATTTGATAGAATCAGATCTATAAACTATGATGAAAGCGTATACTTGAGGGGTACTTAATTCTCTGAAGAGAATAAATCAGATGAAAAGAAGTAAAAATGCACCTGAATTCTTGAGGGAACCAAATAGTCGCGAGCACCTTCTGGAGTAGATCTAGAGAGTATAGGTGTTTCAATCTAACACAAACAACAAAACCAAGATGAAAAAACAGGGTAAGCCCCAAAAACTGAAAATATACAAAAACTATGCAGACCCTCGTTCAAATGGAGAAGCTAGTACCTCAATAAACCCATGCATGTCTTCTAGATACCTCCTAATCAGCTTCACCACATTATGGCGAAGAACAATATTATTCTTCATCTGCTGACGGCGTAGATCAAGACATCGAAATCTAACATCATAAAAAACAAAATCCAAAAGCATAAGTGAGGACTTAGAGCTTCCTTCAATACGAGAAGACCAACCATGAAAGATAGCTTATTGCACCTTAAGCGAATTTCTTCTTTAATCGAATCTTTAGTCTCATCTGAAGTAGTAACGAGGAACGGAAGCTTTGACCTCACAGGATTTAATATTTCAACATGCTCTGCAACTACCTAATCCAACATACTAACTTTCGAGAAGACCAAAACATATAGCATATATATACATGAAGCTAATCTGAATGAGAGAAGAGAAAGCATTACCTCAACGTCTCCAGTTTTCATTTTCTTGTTGATGGACTCATTAGGCCTAGTACAAACAGTGCCTTCCACTGAAACAACGTACTCAAGCCTCATGTCATTGATCAAGCCATGCGCCTCAGGAAACTCATCCGGAAGCGTCCTAACCTAAAAATTATAAAACTCTAGAACATTAACAAAGCATAAAGTCCTCAAAGTAATCACAAACTGAGTAACAGAGTTGAACAGGTCCGAATCAAGGATAATCCTTTCGGACCAAGGAAACTATAGTTGACTAATACTTAACGGCTATCGATACAAAGTGGAAGACTTTAGTTGAGATCACAGACCTGGACAATGCCGGTATGATCTCTAAGGTTAAGGAAAGTGAGACCTCCATGGACTCGGTGAAGGGCGACCCACCCGCAAAGGTGGACTCTTTTTCCAACATCTTCGACTGATAACTCACCACAAAGCTCTGTGCGAGATACCCACCTGAGAACCGACGGAGGAGGCGGTTTCACTACGGCGGCGGTAGCTGCGGAAGTGGAATTGCAGAATGTTCTTTGGGTTCGGGGAAGTGGGTTTCTCAGTTTTGGTGAGAAGAAGAGAACGGCGGCGTTTGCGGTGGCGGAGAGGAAAAGGGAAGGTCGGAGAGGGAGAGTTCGGAGGAGGAGAGACATTGTTGGGACGAGAATAGTAGCGAACAGAGGAAAAGGTTTAAAGGATTGCGTTTTTAGAGACAGAGGAAGAGTTAGACGAAATCAATTTGATCGAACCGGTTTGGTTTATCTAACTAACAGAAATTATCTTCATCATCATATTGTGTAGGCATGGATCATCATATTTAAAAAATTATAAGTTTTTTTTCCAAACACAAAGGCGGATAATCTTGCACACGGTGTTCGGAATCAATCGTCTTATTTTTGTTCATATTGACATGGAGTTTCCAATTTAGTTTGCAGAATTTCGATCGAGTTTTTTAGATTTTTTATGATGATAAAAAAAAATATTTCTAAAACTTTTTGTGTTATTTTAAAATAAAAATACTGAGAATCACTAACCAAAACATGTTATCTGATAAAGCTTCAAAAAGGGATGAGAGCTAATTCTGTACAAATCCATCATTAGTTTAGTCATTATCCTTTGCTCCTCACATGATTTTAAAACACTCCTTCATTTACAATGTCTATTCTTCTGTTTGGCTTGCGCCATATTGTGGAAGAAATCTACAAACACTTGCTCGTAATCTGGCATCTTTGCGTATCCTGCAAATGGAGATTTTCAAAAACTAATCAACTTAACTTATCTGACAAAATCATAATCACACTAAACAAAAGCATCAAAAAAACAAACCAGGAAAATAATTGATGTCAATAACATAAAACACGTTCTTGCTCCCATGTTCCCTGATCATGTCTATGTTGAAAAGCCGAAGTCCCTATTCCAAACAAAGCATATCAACAACTTAAAACAAACAAACTTGCATTTGCAAAAAAGTGAAGAAGCAGCAAGTTTATACCAATAAGATTCGTAGCTCTTTCACAAGGGCTTCAAGGAAAGGCTTTGGAGGTAGCTCAGCAACACTAGGGTCCAAGTCTGCGTTATCCGCTGAAGCAGCAGCAGATGAAACCCTTGGGAACTGGAAGACGCCATTAACTTTGGCTTTTCCGCAGTTACTAATATTCGGTAGAGAGAACCGTCTCACAACTTTTATAGTATCACCCACCACAAAAACCTTGAACATAACTCCACCTTTCATGCACCAAAATGTGAATCAAGATGCATTCTATAATTTGAGACATGGACTGGTTCTAGGCACAGACCAGTGAAATATTAGCTTTGATCTCCAAATTTTTTGGAGGTAATATACACTGTTTAAAAATTATTAGAATTCTTAATAAATATTTATGGTGTCCAACATTTCAAGACCGGCCATGTAGAGACAATTGCATACTAAAGTGTAACTTAAAACACAATAGTATAGTACCATGATTAACAAACTCTTGCAAGACTAAAGGCGGATCAAGTTCTGCAAGTGAGAGCCTGTCATAAGCTAAGAACAACTGATGTGACTTTGCAGTTCCATCGATCCAAAGTGGCTTTGCAACTGGAACAAAGTTACAAGAATCAAGTTTGGACCAAGTTTAGTGGAAAGAATATATGTTAAGTTGTTGTACCTAGTGGAAATTTAAGACCAGCTTCCACAACTTTATCAGCACTAGATGATGAATCTTTCAAGACAACCATTTGCTTTGGAACTAAAATGCTGCCTACAAAAACACAAATCACTTATAGAGATATTTTTAAAAAGTTCTTGATCTTAATGTCAAAATAACAAATGTGAATCATTACCAGTGCAATCAGACAGGTTCAAATCTGCCAAACCCTGAAGCATCGATTGTCGATTATGTATACGCTGTATTGCACCTGGAGGATCAAGTACAGTCACTTCCGGGTGTTTCTTCTGGTAATCCTACAAACATATTGTGTTTGAAGACACTAGTCTCATGACATGGAAAATACTCTCAGACCAATAGGCAGCCAATTTTACTAACCTCAATAATCTCTTGCCACTCTTTTCCTTGCAACTGCAAATGATGAATCATATAACTCATTAAAATTCTAGCAGAAACACATTAAAGGAAAAAAAAGTTTCATTTGAAAGCATTCTTATAGTTCTAACAAACCTTATGCAAAACGACATGAAATGGCCCTTGTTCAGAAAGTGGACGGTTCAAATCAATGGCGACAAAGTAAATGCCTTTTCTCCTAGAAATAGACACAAAAACAGTTATGTTAGTTAGCACTTAATTGTTCCAAAACTTTGGTGGAAAAGAAATTAACAAAGATGAAAGTTATGGGGTGATTAGAAAGAAGTAAAAGTATTATAACAATCTGAACTATAAATATTTTAAGTAGAATTAGTCATTGTTTGGCTAAAACACACATGTGGATGAAGAAGATTTCCAAGCCATAGAAAAGGCAATAAATACATCAAGTTTTTTTCTTTTTGAAAGGAGGGTAAAGTCAAACTTCAACAGAGACTAATCCAAAAGGATTTTACACAAAGGAATATTCCCATAGAAACAAGGTTCCTGATAATGATACCACAAGCATACTAGTCTAAGTCTTAGCTAGAACAAAAACATGGCACATGACAAGACAATAGCTAATAGAATTACGCAAACCAACTATAGCTCCTAGTCTCTTACCAAAACAAGAACCAAATCTAGTGAAAATGTAAAAGTTACATTGTCGGTTCTGTTTATACACGCCAAACAAAAGAACAGTATCGTAAGACACTTGTGGAAACTATGTATGCCTGTATGTAGGAAACAGAGCAGAGAAGCACTAGTGTTCTGTTTTGATTACCTAGCCAGGACTTCAAGCTTGGGCTGCAAGAAACTCTTCTTCTTCTTGGAAGTCAGAGCATACCCAACAACGAGTCTCTCCATCTGCTGAAACAGTTGTTGCTGAATCCGAAACGGCTCCGTTTCAGTCACCGCTTCTCCTTCTCTGTCACCTCCGTGTGGCACCATGTTCTCGCCTTCCATTCTTATACCCAAGTCCTCAGATTACGCCTCGTTCTGGCGGTTTCGAGAGTCCCAAACATTAAAAGAGAGAGAGAGAGATGGGTAAGAAGAAAGGGAGATACTTTAAAGATCCTTCTAAGATTCTATCTCCGCTTACACACGCAAGTTGTGGAATTGGCACTGCCCTACAGTCTCTCACGCTGCGATAAATATATATATAGAAGAGAGAGCTAGAGAGAGATGAGTACGACACTACACGTATAGGGTCAAAAGTTTGCAAACCAGAGAATCAGAGAAGGAGAGATTGGACTCGAAATCATATATTTTATACAAGAATAGAGATTGAATGAGTTGCAGACAAAACATAATATGTTACAATGAAATGGTCGTTTGATTTTTTATTTCTTTTTGTATTATATTTATTTTTCCTAAACTAAACGTAATATACTATAGAGTCTTTCCAAAATTATATATTCTAAAATTCATTTTGAGAGGCGCTTATGTTACATAACCGAAAAGTGAAATAATTTTTCTACAATGGTTTTATAAAATCGGTTAGACCGTGCTTAGATACCCATCATAACACTAACTAGTCTTTGATCGCGCGGATATTATTTTTATGAAAATCAAATATTTTAAACAATTTGTTTGATATAACTGTATATATGAATGAAACTTAATATTCGATATCCGTTATTCGATCTGGGATCCCATCCGCTTCAAAAAACGGATATTCAGGGATCCTGATAGTGAGTTACGGATTCGACTGATCCAATTACGAATTCAAATGATAAAATTTAGGTCTGAATATCTGGATTTGGATATTAAATATTTAAAATTTAATTATAATTATCTATGTGTATTATATATACTTTTATATAAAATAACTAAAATTTTAATTTTAAATTTGAATGCTCTTAAAGTTTTTTAAAATAATAATTTTAAATAGACTAATAGATGGTTAATAGTTAGTTTTTAATTAAAAAACAGGTCCAGATATCCGTTTGTATTCGAATTTTAGTCTGAATATCCTAACCTCGAATATCCAGATCTGGATAACAATTTTACGAATCCGACGAATGCATATCCGAATCCGTATATCTTAAAATACCTCAGAAATTTGATTCGTCCTAGACATAACTGTGTATGTATTATATGGTGATTAAAAATTTTAAAATTATAAATTACATAAATTATTCATATTAGATATATATGGTACAAATGAATAATACATTGTATTTGTTTGTATATATAACCATTTATAATAAATATTAGTATGTATTTTAGTTATTAAATTGTTATGGAAAATTACATGATTTTGTTATTGTAAATGAATAAGTTCAGATTATATCAAAAATTATTGACATTATTAATTTTTTTATAGTTCAAATACAGTTGATTAACTTATATGAATATGAATAAAAAATAAAACTAATTTAATTATATATATATATGTATAAACACATATACATTTTTTATGAAATCTCATTTTAGTGATAAATGTTGTTAATAGGCTTAGCCCAAATTTATTTTTTTCTTGTTTATAATCAATGTTGATGTTTGGATGTAAGGATAGTATCAATGGTATTTTTTTGTAAATATTAAATAAAAAAAATAGTTATTTCTTATTTGTACTTCAATTTTAATAGATTAGATTTCCTGTAATTACCACACAACGATATCTTGAGTATTGCTTTTCCCCGTGTTCTCTCCTTGACATTTTTAATATTTTGTCAATGAAATCCACGTAGATTCAACATCAATTCATATTATAATTGTATATATGTTTGAAAAGTATGTCCATACTGTATATGTTAAAGTGACAAATCATATTGGTTTCCCATCACTATGATAACAATGAACCCCTTACTATTTTCTGGTGGCTAACAATTCAATCTCACATTTGTAAAACATGGTGATACATATAAGCTATCACAAATATTAAGGGTGGGCAAGAAAATCAAACCAAACCGAAAACGATCCAAACCAAACTAAAGTCTATTATCAAATAGTTCGGTTTAAGATTTTTTCAACCCGAATCACCCAAACTGAAGTCGATCCGAACCAACCAAACTGAAATCGTTCCCAACTCAGAAACCAATGTGTTTTTGTTATAATTTGAATTAAACATACTATAAATATACAATATACTAAAATCCTAAGACTAAAGTCACTATTAACTTTATTAACGATGTTTTTTTCTTAATTTTCTATTTACTTTAGTTAAGTTCGGTTTGAATGTTTTCTTGTTAAAAAAATGTATTTTATAAAGTTTTTGTTTCAGCTTATATTGAATTTAATTTACATAATCTATTTTTAAGAGGCATTATTAACAATCATTTTATTTTCTATTTACTTTAGTTAATTTTCATTTAATTGTGTTCTTGTAAACTTTTTGTGTGTTTTTAAAGGTTTTTTTTAGAATTATATTGATTTAGTTTATATAGTTTATTTTTTCATAATCACCAACATGATGATTTCATGATCATGCCTTTATGTTTTAAAATATGATTTCTCTTAAAGAACTAAACAAGTGAATCCGATTAAAACGAACCAAAAACACAAACTAAACCAAACCAAAACCGGTCCAAACTAAACTAATTATAGTTTATTTCAGTTGGAAAAATCCTAGAACCAAATTAACCAATCCGAACCGAATCCAAACTAAACTGATAAAATAACCGAATCCAAATCGGTTGGTTCTGTTTGACTCGGTTTGACTCAATTCGGTTTGATTTTTTTGTCCACCCCTAATTGGCTATATGTAAAGATAATATTAGTGTATATAGTTGGTTTACTTGTATAGTTGTAATCATGGTTAGGCAGCTGTTTTCTTATATTTTATAGCTGATTTTTTAGGGAAAAAAAGAGTTGACGTCCAAGGGATTGCAATGACCCCTTGAGCAGGTTCGAAACCTACAGTGGGAGTATTAGAACAAATCCATTGTAGAATATTTAAATCTTGAATATTTCACAAAACTCAATAAGAAAATTAAAAGAATGAGTATCTCAAATGTCAAGATACTTATCCCAAAGTATTGCAAGTATCTCATTTGTGAGATACTCAAGGTTGATAACTCATGGATAAAGATGTTTTTAGAGTTCTACAGTCTTTGAGTTTTGGTTGGTTTAGAATCCGGAGTGCTTAGCACATTCCCAACCCCACCGTACCATTCAATAATACTTGTGTGGTTAATATATCTATGTTCGTTTGCACTCGCGTGCATATTTCATCTTTGATAGTAACCGTACGTTTCCACTAAGGGTATACAAAGCGGCTAATACCATAATTTTTAATCTTTGTGATTTTCTTTATATTTAATGGATATTTATTTTTCTAATTTACCTTTTATGAAAAAAATCCAAATATTCGATTTTTCGGATATTCAAAATTTATAGATATTTACGAATATTTACTGATATTTCATCTACTTGAATTAATAAAATTATATAAGTTTGTTATAAGTAGATACAAGTAAATCTAAAAGACGATATAAGTTTGTTTTCAAAAACTATATTTTACATAATATAAAATTAGTAAAACTATATTTTCTATAAGTTTTTATAAAACACAATATTTTATAAAAAAAATTAGTTTTTATAATTTTATATTCATTTCTTAACTTAATACTTTTATAAGTAATCCAAATTATATGTTAAAGAATAATTATATAAAATATTATACATTAAAACTTTATATTTAATTGAAAATATACTCTATTTGTATAAAAGTTAGACCAGAGCGGATATTCACCTCTAAAATTTTAAACATTTGCGATCTGCTTCATTTTTAATGGATATTAATTTTTTGACCCTAAGAATTACAAATAGCTAATTGAATCAAGTTTTAAGGATCGAATGCCCACTATTGAAATTATAAAAAGAAAATGGAATCAAGTTTTCTTCGAGAATTCTTTATTATGGATGTTCAAAAATTTTAAACTCAAATAGATCCAAACCTGAAAGGAACCGACCCGAAACCGATCCTAAATTCTATAGGTAGTTATATGTGTCTAAAACTTCTCTACCCAAAAAATCTGAACCGAAACGAACCGATCCGAATCCGACCCGAATACCCGAATGTCGAGGCCTAGTGTACCACTAAGTGGGAATAAAAGGTACCATCAAATATAAAAATGCATTTTAATGGAATTTCATACACCCATCGATCTTTTGGCATTATTGTCCACTTTTACCCTTTTGTGGCTGTTTAGTTGATTTTTCTTGTAGTGCAATTAGGGGCGGATCTAGGTAACACATGAAGGAGGCAGCTGCGCCACTAGTCTAAACTACAAATAGATTTAAATGCACCTATTTAATAAGGATCTTTGAGCTTAATTTCTTAAAAGCTAAAACCTTCTAACTGCCCCCACTGAACCCAGGTTCAACTACTCACCTGCTAGGGCTAGAGCACTTTACCCGATATCTGAATCCGTATCTTAATTCGATCTGAAAAATCCAAATCGAAATCCGAACCAAAATAGCAAAATATCCAAACGGGTATTGAATTATGAGAGATTGAATATCCGAACCCGAACATGTAATATCCTAACCCGAATGGATACCCGAAGATAACCGAACATATATCTAATTAAGCATATATTTATAGTTTAGTTTTTTCATTTTTCAAAATATTTATATTGATGTTACACATGACTTAAGATAAGATTATATATATACAAAGTGATTTACTACTCATTTGAAATGCATGTCAAGTTTTTATTTCATGCATTAACAAAAGCTGCATCCGAAAATCTCAAAAAAACAATCAAGTTAGTGGTTTGTTATTCTTAATTTTTTTTGTGTCCAAATTCATTAATCGTCTATTAAAAATAAAAATTATTTAAGTTAAATATATTTTTAAATACAATAAATTTAAACAATGAATAATTTGATTTTTTTCAAAAGATAAATATTTAAACCCGACCCAAAATAACGAATCCAAACTACAAATATCCAAACGCGACCGACGTGTAGAAATACCCGAACGGGTATTACACCTCTATACTTCTATACCCGAAAATTCGAAATACCCGATCTGAATCCGAACGGGTATCCGAATATCCACCCCTATCACCTGCCATATTTTATTAGTTTTTTTTTCTTGGTTTACTTTTTAGATTTTTTTATGTTTTCTTGGATGTGTTATATTTATGGGAAATTGACAACAATAACCATAAAAACTATAATTAGGAAAATGACCATAAAAAAGTAATGGCTAGAATATAATATATATATTATGTATTAATTATTTTTTACCTTTTAAACCACACACACCACATATTTCTCTTTCTCTTTTTGTTGTGAATCAGTTGTTTCGACTATATATTTAATAAATATAATATAATATCACACATCGTATTGACAACCACTCAAGCGTAAAAAAAGAGAAACTCGTCCATTTTCAAGTCAAAATTTCACACTGATGTATGGCTATATTCTTTACTTCTCTTATGTTATGTGTATCTCACCAGTTCACCCTATATTTATTTCATTTTCTCGCTTCCCCACCACGTTTTCTTTCTTTTAGTTTTGTTCATGAGTTCCCATTAAAAAATGTTTTATATGGAGTCACTACTTTTGGTTGTATGTTGGA
>CAJHQQ010002739.1:0-58577 GCA_905132885.1 Moricandia moricandioides
AACCGGTAGTTGAAAGAGATTCGTTGGAAATCGTCACAGTAATCGCCTTAAAAGAGGAGGCTAGGGTTTTCACCAATTTTTTTTTCTGAAACACCGAAAAGTGAAAAAACAGTTAAAAACTACTATCTATATGTACGGTAAATTATCAGGTTAGGTTAAATATATTTTGGTTTTTTCCGGTTAATTTCAAATTGAAGGTAAATTAAGTTCGAGTTTTGTTTGGAAGACTTCTTGAGAAGTCTTCTCGGAGTCTTCCGTGAAGTCTTCTTTGAAGTCTTCTACTGCATTATATGTTTGAAGACATCCCGAGAAGTCTTCTGGAAGTCTTCCGAAACCCTAAATCAATTAACTAACCAAAAAACACTTCTTTAAACATAAAATAAACTTAGAAAGTGTTTAAAATCATCTTGTTAGAGGATCACTAACACATATTTATCAAATTCAAAAAAAAAGTTAAGAAGATAGATTTCAAAATCTACGCCTAAAATTACCTACAATACTATCACATATGTTACTAAACCCTAAACCAATGAATACCATGGCTCATTCTACATTAATTCATCTAGGTTGAAAACAATTCAATTTTAGTTGATATAAATTTACGTTATCTACAAATGTTTGTGGTTACATGATTTCTATTTTTCCTCTATATAAATATTTTTTATGAATTTTATAAATTATTTTTAGGATTTATTGTTTGAGAAGACTTCCAGAGAAGTCTTCTGGAGAATACGTACATGGAAGTCTTCTCAGAGAAGACTTTCGGAAGACTACTGAACGACTTCACGGAAGACGTCCGGAAGACTTCCAGAAGACTTCGCCATTAGGTGGGAATTTGAATTTTCACTGAAATTCAAGCGGTAAAATTGTAGAGTCTTCCGTGAAGTCTTCCTTGAAGTCTTCTACTGCATTATATGTTAGAAGACATCCCGAGAAGTCTTCTGGAAGTCTTCCAAAACCCTAAATCAATTAACTAACCAAAAACACTTCCTTAAACATAAAATAAACTTAGGAAGTGTTTAAAATCATCTTATTAGAGGATCACTAACACATATTCGTCAAATTCAAAAAAAAAAAAGTTAAGAAGGTAGATATCAAAATCTACGCCTAAAACTACCTACAATACTATCACATATGTTACTAAACCCTAAACCAATGAATACCATGACTCATTCTACATTAATTCATCTAGGTTGAAAACAATTCAATTTTAGTTGATATAAATTTACATTATTTACAAATTTTTGTGGTTACACGATTTCTATTTTTCCTCTATATAAATATTTTTCATGAATTTTATAAATTATTTTTAGGATTTATTGTTTGAGAAGACTTCCAGAGAAGTCTTCTGGAGAATACTACTTTCGGAAGACTACTAGACGACTTCACGGAAGACGTCCGGAAGATTTCTTACAGAAGACTTCTAGAGAAGTCTTCTGGAGGAGACTTACAGGGAAGTCTTCTCGCAGAAGACTTCTCTCATTCGAAAAGGTTATTTTGGTAAAATTGAATACAGTTTTTTTGTTTGCTCACAAGGAGTTTATTGTATTTTCACTAGCCTATTGGGTTACTTTTGCATTTGATTGAATTTGGGGTACACTTTTGCATTTGAAATCAAGTTTTGAGTTATTTTTAGTAATTTCCCCTAAAAACATCTACAATCTCTCTCGGAAACAGCAAATGTTCCCCACAAGCAGGAAGTGATTCTGGGTGTAAAAAAACAAAACTGCCTCTTAGTGTAAGTCACTCATGTTTGATTGCATGAGAAGTATTCTGGAAGCGAAAATAGATGACATGATGTTTTCATTATAAAAGTTAAAGATATTGACTAAAAATGTAAATAATGAAATGTTTATATAAAAGAAGATGATGAAACGATGATAATAGTACAAATAACAGAATATATATCCTATTATTTCATAAGGACTACATAGTATTATAAAAAGATATTGTGAAGCTTAAAAGATGGAAGATGGTGAATATAAAGAGACTAGAAAGAACGAAGAGTGGCCATCCAACCATCTTTATCAGTGAAAGTTTTACGATCTAAAAGAAAGTGAACATCTTTCGTAGAGAGATTCTTTTCCCACCTAATTCTTCCATTCTTATTTGCTCCTTTCTCCACACAGTTTACCTCCGCATATGTAAATTTATCCCTGATCATATTATTTGTAGTTAACTATTATCATTAGAATATGAATTCCAAAATGTAACATAATTGGAAGTAAAGAATAACTTACTCTTGGCCTTTATAATGCCATGCATCCCAACCTTGAGGAATAATAACATTGGCCATATTCGTTTTATTAAAGACAACTCTAGAATAGCCTCGGTAATATCTTCCTAAGAAGGCCTTACCATTTCGCTTAATCACACAATTATTGAAAGTAGATCCACTTGTGTCTTGCTCGCTTTTCCTCCCTTGCTCGGTTATGAATCCTGATAACATTTCTTTGTTATCCACCATTTCCTTCAATGTTACTCCTTTAACATATATCAAGAAATTATGTGTCCAAACACAAATTAATTTTGCCATATTTGGTTGAACAAGAATGAAAAATAAAAGAAAATAACATATTTTGTTTGATATGTTGAGTTTTGATTGGCATGTTCGTTTGTGACTCGGCCAAGGCTTTAAACTTACTCCATTCGTCTCCATCCTTGATCCAGAAGATATATTTATTATCTTTATGTACATTATTATTGTACCTAAGCCATGAGATGTTTTTTATGAGAGAAATATTTACTTGGTATACAGATTCGCCTCTTCCCCATATGAAATTGATGGCTCCTTCAATGTAACAATTTTGGAAATAGTGACGGCCGATTAAATCAGCAAGCATGAATCTGCAGCCATAGAAACACGCCTTGTCTGCCATTAATATAGCCGATGGAGCAACCTTTATCTCTTTATATGGTACGATTTGTATTGTATTGGTATAGGTGTTATGTACAATCAGAATGCAAGACATGTATAGTTAATTTAGTATTGTATGATATTCACATCCATGTGTGAAATTTAATCCCAAAGAATCTAATCATAATAGAAAATGATTAATATTTCTCATAAATAGTGAAATGATGGAACAAAGTACTGAAAATATTTGGATGAAAAATTTGTTTTACTGAATGGTTGTTAAAACTTTCAGTTTTTTTATATGTGTGGATCATTGACCATTTATTTATTTTAATAATATTGTTTACATGCGCATTACATGTAATGAAACCGTTATTTTCTAATAAAATGCAACGATTGTTCGAAATAAAATCAATTCGGACTCATGATTTTGAAACAAAAAAGTGTGAACAAGTAATATACCATAGATTTTTGAAAAAGAAACCTGGTTGACGGGAAAAATTCAAATTTTAAGTCTTGTGTCCATTGAAAAATATTAGAGGTGGGCAAAAATACATAAAACTGAACCAAACCAAACCAATCCAACCAAACCAAACTAAACTGATCCAAAATAAATTAAAGTATATTATCAACCATTTATTTAAATATTTTATCAATTAAATGGTTCAGTTTGGTCTGGTTTTAATCAAACCAAACCGAAAACTGAATGGTTAATTTAATTCGATTAACTGTATACATTAATAATATTAAAATTTAATATACTTAACCAATTAAGCTAAGAAACTAAAAATAATTTTATACAATTACTTCTAAATAAATATAAAATACCCAATTAGCAATAAAACATAAAGAATATGTTTCTTATACACTATCATTAAAACTGAAAAAAACTACCTCTAATATGTATATTAGATCAGAAAATAACAATATAACTTATTGGTTTACATCTTCTACATTTTTATTGTGATGTTTGGTTTTACGTTTAAATATGAAAAGTTAATAATTTAGTGTAAAATGATGATTTGTTTTATGTTTTATAAATTATATTTTATTAGCAGAACTAAAAAACTAAAATCCAATTAGATTGAACTAAACGAACATAAACAAAACCAAACTGAAAATAAACCAAATAAATCTAAAACAAACTAAATCGAACCCAACAAAACAAAAATCAAACCAAACTAATTTCGGTTGACTTTGGTTAAGTTTTCTTAGACCCAACCAAACTAAACTAAACCAAAATAAAAAAAAAAACCGGATTTAAACCGAAATGCCCACCCCTAACAAATAATATAATTCATTATAATTGTAAGAAGTTGATTATATTACTATGATATAAGGATGGTGAAATACTTAAAATAATGTAATTTTGATATATTAACAACACATCTTGATTGAGACGACTTTGAGAGACATAGAAATGCCAAGAAAAACGACATATAATAAACCTAAACTTGAATACTATATTGATAGCGACGAAGTATTCAGCGTTTAGTCTGAATGGACCACTCGATTAAGTAGTCCTGCATCATTATATTGAATTATAACTTTTGATGGATTGTTCTCTTGTATTAGTATATTTTGCTTCTGGATTACTATCTTTTCGCTACATCAATTTACACGCATAAGTATGTTGTTAAACCAAATACAAGAAGATTTATTTGCTGAGATAGGATGATTTCGAGCAGAACTTTTAAGAATATGCAAACATATTCTTAAACAAAGGGATTATTTTTCCGTACGTGATTTTTTCGAACTTGGGGTATCACGAACCTATGTAATCATAGAGAGTACTAATTCTAAAGACGAGGTGCAGCCCACATATAGACCTCTCTTCGAATATGTAAATGAGCCAAAAGCATGTACACATATCCATGTGGATTTCCAGCAACAATGTGACTTAGGGGCTGACTGGTGTAACCGCAGCGATTGCGTTTGCGACTGCGGGTGTTTGCGGATGCGGGCGGTTGCGGTTTTATGTGTTATTAAGAGATTTGGACGACTGGTAAAGCGGTTAAAAATTGTTGCGTTTGCGGGATATTTATGACTGGTTAACTACTAAATGCAGCAGTGGTTAGATAATAAATTAACAATATTTATATTTTATATAATTATAATAATATTAAAAATCATATTATTATACTAAATATAAAAATTATATTCATAAAATTATACTATTAAATTATTTTAAAATTATAGAAATATTTTTTTTTCAAAGTTTTATAATATAAATTACAATATAATGTATACATTTTGGTATTTTATTATTTAATTTAAAATTTTAATTGATTATTTTTATTTTTTCTTATATAGTTTTTTTGAAAAAAAAATATTTACCCTCTCGCAACCGCCCGCAACCGCAAACGCTAGCTGGAATCAGCTTTTCAATTTTAGAGGTTTATAGCGGTTTGAAACGATTTGAAGCGATTTATTGCGTTTTGTATGATTGTTACAAAACGCCAACAACCACTACCAACCGCAAAAGTTGCGTTTACGGGTGGTAGCGGGAAAACCAGTCAACCCCTTAGTTTCGTGCAACAGGTGGATCCAAACTGAAATGTGTTGGCGTCCCAAATCCGACCTATTAATACTCGACCTCGAGGTCTCGGACAATGTCGTTTTAAATATAATAGGTTTTTAAATGTATCATATTACTTAATCTTATGAGAAAATATGTTAAATATGCTTGCTTAGCATGTGCGATGAAGTACACCACATATATGCGAAGTAAATATTCTTGATTAGCATGTGCGATGAAGTACACCACATATATGCGAAGTAAATTACCACTGCAAATTTTTTGAAGAAATTTCCCAAAACTATAGGATATCTCAGAAAATAAACCCATAAAAGCAATTGGTCGACGAGTAGAGATGAAAGAACTTACTTGTATGTTCCATGTTTAAGATAGATCTTAAACAAATTGTCGTTATCAGAGGGAATGGAGTCGATAGCTGTTTGGATGGTTCTGAATTTCTTGGACCATGATGACCAACCACCACTGTTTTTACTATGTCTTCCTTGAAATCTTTTAATTCTAAATCACCGTAAGAAATAAGTGATGAAGTAGCGGTGGATAAATATAAAAGTGAGAGAGTCAAAACATTCTTAATATCGAGCCAAAACATTCTTAAGATATTCATTGGCTAAAAGTAAAGGTGGTCAACTTATTTTTATTTTCTTTTGAAGAAAGGGTTTTCATTAATTTTAATAGAAACAAGCAATCAACTTGATTTTTTAATCCTCAAGAGTTGCTTTGATCTTTTTTTTATATTAGAAATTTTCTGTATGCTTATTGAAATTACAATGACATATTAACTAATTAAGAACTTGTCCACTTTAAATGGATGTATATTTTTTTTACCTAATTCCAGCAATAGTTAAAGATTCACTGATTTAATTTCCCAACAAAGAACAAGTGAATACCCATTAATTAACTATGTACTAATTTCTTAAAAACATTTTAAGGTACATAGCTACACTATTACAAATGATCATATCTATTTCAGTATTTTAACAAAACAAGATTCATTTAAGGGCAAATCTCTCAAATAGTCATTTTTGAAGTTTTTGTCACAAAAATAACACTTGAAAGAAAAAATGACCAAAATAGACCTTTTTTATTTTGAAAATTTTAATATTTTAATATTTTTTTAATTTTTAAAAATCAACTCCAAAACCCCCACCCCATAACTATAAACCCTAACTTTAGGTTAGTTAACCCAAATGTATAAATATATATATTTATATTCTTTAATAAAGTCTATTTTGGTTATTTTTCTCTTTGGGTGCTATTTTTGGGACAAAAACTTTTTTAGGTCTATTTTGGTCTTTATCTCTTCATTTAATGCTTATATCAATAATTTTCATAAGAAATTTGAAATTCACAAGAATAAAAAAGTACAGGAGCTTGGCTTAAATATAGCTTTCTAGGATTAAATCTAAATGACTTTAAAAATATCCTATAAGCAGATTAAAAAGGGATAAAAAAAACTTTTGCCATTTCTAAACAAAAAAGAACAAACTCATGCCCATAGAGAAAAAGGTAGGTAATATGACACAATTAAAATAACTTTTAGAAGACTAAAGTCTGGTGATAAAAAAGAAGAAGAATAACTTTCTTCCTAATGATGAAATAATGTATAAAAATAAGTCATCTAATATACTTATTCTATGTACTAACTCTTAAGCTGAGATGAGAATATGTGTGATTCGGAATGTGTATGGAAAATGTAATAATATGATAGAATTTTCATTTTTAATTTTTAAAATTTAAATTAAATGAACTTTAATGTATAATAATATTTTATTATAATTATTTTTTATACTTTTTCAGAAAAATCTAAGATTTTGTTATATTAAAAATAAAATGATCATTATATTGAAGTAAAAATATTTAAAATATTATAAATCAATTTGTCATAAATTTGTTTGGCAATATTTCTTAAAATAAATATATAAAAATTCAAATATTTTCAGTTGCATAATATGGAAATAACACTTAGGGTGTTTTGCCAAAGTGACTCAAAATTTCAACTCAAATACAAAACTAAGCCATCATTTTTAGAACTTTCATTTGCCTTATTCACTCTAAATTTTCAAGTTATTCACAAAAATGCCATTGTTTTTTTTTTAAATAAGTCTTTTACTCTATCATCTTCATCTTCACCAAATATTTACAATATTGTCATTGCCATCAATCCTCCAACTACTATGAACAACCAATTTGAAGGTCTTAATGGCAAAAAAACCCACATTTTCTCTTACTATCTCATTTGTTGTGCACTCAAACCACATCTCTTTCACTTTCCTTAAAAATTCATCCAAAAAACTCAAGATTTTTATTCCAAACTTTGTAATATTCATAGAGACGTCGAACCTCATGTATCTTGGTCATTAACGGATTGGTAGCTTGAGTATTGAAATTCTGTGTGCTTGGAGAAGCCTAAGCAAGTCATCTGAGGGTCCAAGGTATGAAATCAATATTGTTTTTCAGATCTGTTGACGAAGAAGACTTCTAGAGAAGTCTTCTGGTCAATGGATAGGTTAGTTTTACAATTGAGATTTTTGCGTGTTTTGACTAGAAGACTTCCCAACAGTCTTCTAACTTTCCTTTGATTACAAAAAAAACAAGAAGAACCGAGAAGACTTCTGTCCAAGTCTTCTCGGATAAACAATTTGGTTTTGCAATTGACCAAAATTTGTCAGAAATTTGACTTATGTAGAAGACTTTCCTAGAGGTCTTCCTGCAAAAGACTTCCCTAGAGGTCTTCCTACAGAAGACTTCTAGGGAAGTCTTCTTTTTAATAACATGAAGTTTTCTCAGCGTCGCCAGAAGTCTGCTTGGATTACTTTTGCAATTGAGAATTAATAGCAAAACATTAAATATTAAAGAGAAGATTTCTCTAGAAGTCTTCCGGCGGAAGATTTCTAGAAAAGTCTTCTCAAGTTTAATTTCGGGTTTGTGGTCAAACATTTGGTAACGAGAGAAGACTTCTTAAGAGGTCCACCGCCAGAAGACATCTCGAGAAGTCTTCTCATTAATATTTAATGTTTTGCTATTAATTCTCAATTGCAAAAGTAACATAGACAGACTTCTAGTGACGTTGAGAAGACTTCATGTTATAAAAAAAGAATACTTCCCTAGAAGTCTTATGCTAGAAGTCTTACGCTATAAGTCTTCTACAGAAGTCAAATTTCTGACAAATTTCGGTCAATTGCAAAACCAACCTGTTTATCCAAGAAGACTTCTAGGGAAGTATTCTCTAGGAATTTCGAGAATTTTTCAAATTGAAAAAGTAAGCCAATATTAACAAAGGAAGACTTCTCAAGATGTCTTCTATAGAGTAGACTTCCAGAGAAGTCTTCCTTCGTAAATTTGCAATTGCAAAAATGACCTAAACGGAAGACTTCTCTAGGGATGACTTCTTTAGAAGTCTTTTCGGAGAAGACTTCAATCTTTATTAAACGTCAATTTTCTCAAAACTCAAAACGAACTTTTACTACTTTCTTGTTAATTAATATGTATTAGTCAATATTGGGGCTCCTAAGTGAAATTCATAACTAAAATGATGGTAATTATGAGGTTACAAACTTTTATGTTTATTAATGTTCCTAGCTAAACGTAGAAGACTTCTTAAGAAGTCTTTCGTGAGAAGACTTACAGAAGACGTCTTAAGAAGTCTTCTCCATATTTTTTTTTATTATAATATGATGTTCCGTGTTTGATAATGTGTTTTAATATGATTTTTTCAGATGATGCTTCAGTTACCTGTTGTTTATGGAGAATGGTTGGTGAAAGATAATTCTTGGGATTTTGTGGTTGATAATGTCAAAGGAGCGAGAATGTTCTTTTTGAGTGATGGTTCTACACATGATGAACTTGTTGAAATGGCTGTAGAAGATTTTAACCTTGACAAGAACGCAAAGGTTGTGGATTTAACTTACTTGTTACCAGACGCACTAATGCAACAAATGGATCCTGATACTCCTCCTATTCATGTTACAAGTGATAGACAAGTTTAGAACTTGATCAAGATAAGTAAAACACATGGTGTACGTCTTTGTGTATCAAGCTGAGGCAGGATGAGGAATGTTAATGATGTCAACGCTGAAGGAAACCTAGCTGTTGAAGGAGAAGAAGATAATGGAGGGGAAGAGAAAATGAAGTGGAAGATGATGATAATTTGCCTCAAGATATAGATTATGAGGAGGAGAAGTATGTTGCTGAAGTGGATGATGAGCTTGGAGATTACAGTGAGTATGGAAGAGTTAAGGATGAGGAAGAGGAAGACGAAGAAGATATATGTTTTGAGAATTTCAAAGAGAAATATGCTAATGAAGGAGAAAGCTCAAATGGGATAGTTGACAACAATATCTATGTCAGCCAGAGTTTTATCAGTAAAGCGGCATTGGTTTCTTAGTTGCGGTCGACAGCGGTGAAGCATAAATTCTCCTTCAAAATATACAAGACCACTAAAACTCTACTTGTAGAAAAATGTTGTGTTCCTGGGTGCAAATGGAAGCTTAGAGCAAGTGTGAAACATGGAACAAACACGTTTTGGGTAACAAAGTATGTGAAGACTCATACATGTTCTGTGTCGGAACGACGGACTCACCAGGAATATTTTACTGAGAAGTATGTTGGTCAGCTTTTCATAGATCGCGTTGGAATCATTGATGGGTTAAATCCAAAGCATATCCAAGATGCAATGAGGAATATGTTTGGCATGGCTCTAGATTACACCACTTCATACAGAGCATTGTTACATGCTCAAAAATTGGTAAGTCAAGAAGAAACTCTTTTTTTCTAATTAGACCATGAAGTCAAGAAGAAACTCTTTCCTTAACTCTTAATATTCGTTCCGTAGTGAGACGGACGTGTACGAAATAGAGCCCGAAATGCAACCATGATAGACGATTCACGCTTCACCCGTGAACGTCCCTACGAACCAATAATCTACGAAACACTCTCTATAACTTACGCTAGGAGATTGCTGGTTTTTTTGTGGAAAAAACTTCTTAGAAATGAGGAAGGAGGAGAGCAATTTATAAGGAAGAGTAGTGGAGCGGTTTTTCAAAACGGTAGCGAAAATCTCTCGGAAATCTCGGGAGTGATGCATTGAGAAACCTTTTCTGCAAGATCTCTCTTCTGTTGACTCGTTCTAATCTAATTCGAACAGATAAACTTTGTGTCATTTTAGACGAACTGCGTGTCGTTTAAAACAAAAACGTCATGCTATGTTTTGGAACTAAAATGGCAAAACATTGAGCTTAACTTGGTCTAAAAAAAGAATCTTATTGGGCCGGACGCCCTCCACCAAGACCCAAGGCCCAAGCCCAAGCCCAAGCCCAAGCCCAAGCTGAGCTGGCCGGATGGCGGCGGCAACGCGCGCGTGGGGAGCCTTCCTCTCTCCCAAGCCTTTGAACCAAGAAAAGAGTGGGAATATATATATATATATATATATATATATTGCCCATTTTGCTTCCATTTTCTCGATGTGGGACTTCCCATTTTTTTTTAAATTTTGGGCGTGACCCATTTCTTTTCACATATTGATCCAACAATCCCCCACATGAATAGAAATGAATATAAATATATGCAGACTTGATAGATTCTAAAGAATATATATCCTTGTGGTGGAGAAGTTGAGTCCCAGACTTGTTTTCCTCCAGATGTAAAGTGTGGTCCAGGGCGACAAAAGAAATCAAGATGGCAATCTTGGTTGAACCTATCTAGGATGTGAGGACACAAACCACGGAAGCTACACAAGGATTATAGCTGCTCAAACTGCAAACAACCTGGTCATACACGTCCAAATTGTCGAAATAGTGAGAACTAATCTTATGTAAGTCGTCTGGATGTCTTCTGTAAATCTTCTAGAGGATGTTTTCTAGAAGTCTTCTGTAAATCTTCTGTAAGTCTTCGATAAGTCGTCTAGATGTCTTCTGTAAGTATTTTGGAGGATGTCTTCTTGAAGTCTTCTGTAAGTCTTCGGTAAGTCGTCTGGATGTCTTATGTAAGTCTTCCGGAGGATGTCTTCTTGAAGTCTTCTGTAAGTCTTCGTTAAGTCGTCTGGATGTCTTATGTAAGTCTTCCGGAGGATGTCTTCTTGAAGTCTTCTGTAAGTCTTTGGTAAGTCGTCTGGATGTCTTATGTAAGTCTTCCGGAGGATGTCTTCTTGAAGTCTTCTGTAAGTCTTCGGTAAGTCGTCTGGATGTCTTCTGTAAGTCTTCCAGAGGATGTCTTCTTGAAGTCTTCTGGATGTCTTTCAGCTATCTATCTTATGTCTTGTGCACTTATGTCTTATTTCTTGTAAACTTATGTCTTTTGAACTTATCTTATGTCTTATGTATTGTGAACTTATTATGTCTTATGAACTTATTTTATGTCTTATGTCTTGTGTTTGAATAGGTACCTTCATTAGAATTAGTTGTACAAAAGATTAGTTCAAGGTTACAAAAGAGTAGTTCAAGGTTACAAAAGATTAGTTCAATCATACAGATCCAAGCTCTCAATACTGGTTTCTGTCCCATTGTGCGCAGCCGTCTCATCAAATAGCTCCGTAGCCATCTTCTCTCTAATACTCTTGATGTTCTTATCAGAAAAGGAAGAAGGAAATGATTTCATTCCAAGAGAATGACACTCAATGTACTTCAAGGTGAGAACACCACAATCACCAGCACGACACTGAGGTACTCCGGTAATCACTCTCGCATATGTGAATGGCTTTAGTGTGTATTTGACTCGCTCTTCGACGAAGGCAGCACATTCAACAAGTAAATAGGGTATCATCTTGAAAAAAGACTCCATTAACTCGGTGAGTTGAGCAAGTCTAATATGGGAAATAATGATGTCCCAGATGGTGATGTGCATGTTTGGAATGGACACCCAAATAGCAATCCAGTGATCGTTTTTGAAGTTCACTGGCGCATAAATATCATCTACCTCTGATCCCCAAACCTTCTTTGTTTGGCAAAATTTGGGTAGTAAACCAGCATAATAATCACAACTCCCTGCAGGGAGCAGCCTTCCTAACTCGTTTATATCGGGCTCTGACCTCTTAAACTCTGGGTACTTAAACTTCCACATTCTGCTAAACACATGATCAAGAAAGCAAAGCCTATCGGTCCTAAAATGATCTGGATTCCTATGAAACCGCTGCCTTAGTAAATTGATAAAACCATCCATATGCTTCATTGAAAACATAACAAGTCAAAAGACTTCAAGAAGAATAACAAGTCATAAGACTTCAAGAAGATATCCTCCGGAATACTTCCAGAAGACTTCCAGAAGACGTCCTCCAGAAGACTTACAGAGGACTTCCAGAAGACATCCTCCGGAAGACTTCCAGAAGACTTACAGAAGACTTCCACAAGTAAACCTTAAAAATCTTACTGATTCGTAGAGCCATTTTAGGGGTGTTCGGATGGTGGAATACCACAGACTTGGCCCCGGTGGTATTTTATCAAAAGCTACTTTATGATTCCTGAAAACAGCAAAACTAGATCAACAAACAACAACAACCAACTTAATATTTTGTGGAAGATTAGTACTTACGGATCTTTTTTCAAAAATTCAATAAGCAACTTATTGTTTTTCCTGTCAACGGGAGCAAACGGATTATAGCCAAGACCAGCCTTCTTGTTCGGTACTATCACTTTGGTTGTGTTGTTGCCCTGATAAGGAGACTGTTGTTATGCAGCAAGCTTCCTATCTCGCTCACTCTTTCCCCTGAGGAATGACATGGTAGCATCTTTCTTTACCCGGCGTCTCTATTCCTCCCTATCCAAGTTTGATGTGGTTGGTTCAGTTTTATCTATAATAACAATACTTGGATCTTCCACCTTCGGGACCCGAGGTGCATTGATACTACTCATTTGTTTTTGGTCAGTGTCTTTGTTCACACTTCCTGCTTTCTTCCCATTCACACTCTGAAATTTTGAGTTCAATCCACATAAATTAACTTAGCCAAATGTTCCAATCAACAAATGAAACACATGTACCATCCATCCAATCAACAAATGAAACAAAATACATACAAAATACAACTTTCACTTCTTATTCTTAGTATTCCTCTTCATTTTGATTTTGGGAGAGGTTTCAGTACTAACTCCTAGTTCGTGCGCAGCCTTATCCGGTTCTGAAACTGTGAGTTGAAGTTCATTGTGGTTGATTCTCACCTTCTTCTCCACAGCTTCAATCCTACCGGCAAGAAGCTTGATCTCCTTTAGGCACTGCCCAAACCCATCAGTCATAACTTTCGTCAAGTTCTTGAAACTTTGTTCAAGATCTATTTTCTTAACCCCACTCCACTAAACAAAATTCTCAGTACGAGCTTCAGAACGAGCCTCAGAGATTGTACAAAGTTTTTTCCAGGATCTTTTTTCTTCCTTGAAAGGAAGCTGAAGAGATTTATCCTTAACAATGATAACCTTTGGATTGGTCCACGGCTTAGTACCATGGTCTGTCCATCACTTTTTGCTCCACTTCATCTTACCTTCACCACCACACATGAGATTCACGAGGTTTTTAACTGCCACATCGGTGTTATCATTGTCCCACTGAGGGAACAATTCACCAATCTCCTTCACCAGAAGGTTCACCACGCGAGTCTGCAGGAAGTAATGAATATCAAGTTAGATACTAAGACAATAATCACTACCATACTATTGAGAATAATCAAACATACTTGTGTGAAGATACTCTCTTTGACAAATTTTCATCATTTATGTCCCTTATAAGACAGCAAAGTTGGACTAGGTTTGTTTCGTATGGGTTTTCCATACTCCGCAGCAAAGTCGGACAGAGCGAAGTATATCCAGACTTGGAGTACTTGAACAAACCCATCAATGGTATAAGATTTTGCCAAATCCTTAGCCTTCACAGAGTCCATAAGGATCTTAAATGCCAATCTCCCCCATGGGTAGGTCTCAAAGTCTTCTAGATTCATCACTAGCCTGGCAGGACTAGCCCGTGTAACGGATGTGGACTTTCGTCCTTCAATGAATCTCCTCTGTAGAGGCTAGGTATCCCAGCCTCATGTGGTCATCCCGAGACCACTGTCCACATCTCCCACACGCCACCACTATTTACTGGGAGCTTGAACCAGAATAGATATAAACACCCATCAACTCCCAAAACCGATACAACTCCTCTGTCAACCCTACATGAGGATTATCCACATGCTCAACATACTCGCAGTTAACACTGGTGAGATGTACGAACTCAATGAGTGAAAACCTCACCGGCTCTGAACCAATTAGACTCCAAAGCTCGTACTTCTTCTTGACATCAAGCTGAAAACAAAGCCTATAGTGAACCAGCCTAGATGCCCAACCAAAGTTCAACTCCCAAAACTTTATGAAGACTCCCAACTTAGATTTCCTCAGCTCCTCCCGTTCATCAGCATGGAGAGCATCCTTTACAGAAGGAAGTAATCTGGGGTCATCAGTATGATATTCAATGCTCTTCAATGGAATGTGCTCTTCCCCTAGGGTGAACAACCTCTTCGGGAGTTCTGGTAATTCCATTTTATAGCCTGCAAACAATGAGAAAACAACATCTCAAACATAAAAAAACAAACCAAGAGTTCTATACTAACATCCAGACTCTGGAAGACTTTGGAAGACTTCAGAAGACTTACGGAAGACTTCAGAAGACTTACGGAAAACTTCGGAAGACTTACCGAAGACTTACGGAAGAATTACCAAAGACTTACGGAAGAATTACCAAAGACTTACGGAAGACTAACCGAACACTTACGGAAGACTTACGGAAGACTTCATGGAACACTTACGGAAGATTTCATGGAAGACTTACGGAAGACTTCATGGAAGACTTTCGGATGGCTTCCATTAAGTCTTCCGGATGACTTCCATGAAGTCTTCCGGATGACTACCATGAACACTTACGGATGACTTCCATGAATACTTACGGATGATTTCCATGAAGACTTACGGACAAATGGGTCAACTTGAGGTCGGAAAGGAAATAAATAGAGGAAGAAGTCACAGGGAGATACAAACGGTTTCAGATCTGAAATAAAGAAGAACCGGTTAGTCGGAAGAGATTCGTCGAAAATCATCACAGTAATCGCCTTAGAAGAGGAGGCTAGGGTTTTCACCAATTTTTTTTTCTGAAACACCAAAAAGTGAAAAACAATGAAAAAATATTATTTATATGTACGGTAAATTATCATGTTAGGTTAAATATATTTTGGTTTTTTTTCAGGTTAATTTCAAATTGAAGGTAAATTTAGTTCGAGTTTGGTTTGGAAGACTTCTTGAGAAACCTTCTCGAAGACTTCTCAAGAAGTATTCCATGAAGTCTTCTACTGCATTATATGTTAGAAGACATCCCGGGAAGTCTTCTGGAAGTCTTTCGAAACCCTAAATCAATTAACTAACCAAAAAACACTTCCTTAAACATAAAATAAACTTAGAAAGTGTTTAAAATCATCTTATCAGAGGATCATTAACACATATTCGTCAAATTCAAAAAATAAAAAGTTAAAAAGATAAGATTTCAAAATCTACGCCTAAAATTACCTACAATACTATAACATATGTTACTAAACCCTAAACCAATGAATATCATGACTCATCTACATTAAAGCATCTAGGTTGAAAACAATTTAATTTTAGTTGATATAAATTTACATCATTTATAAATATTTGTGGTTACATGATTTCTATTTTTTACCCATATAAATATTTTTTATAAATTTTATAAATTATTTTAAAAATTTATTTTGTGAGTTTGTTGTATTTTCATTAGCCTTTTGAATTACTTTTGTATTTGATTAAATTTGAAGTACACTTTTACATTTGAACCCAAAAAATATATATGAAATATTTTTATATAACCAGCAACACAGGTTAAATCAAATTTCAGAAACCACAACCTTCAGAATTGATAAAACAAAAAGTATGACGATGACATTGACGAAGCAAAGTGATTTTAAGCAATTGCACTAAAATGATATATGAAGCCAAATAACTCAGAATGTCTTTTGCTCTTTTTCTTTGTTGTTCTCTTTTTAAAAGGCTTAACATTAGTGTAAACCCCAGATTAATCGAGAGGTGACTCTGTAAAACATGGAGGAGAGAGTACACATTTGATTAAGCAGAGGTTGATATCAACTCGAGGATGAAGCTGTCGTGGCTGCATCTACCTCTTTGTTAACGCCTTTGGTGTGCCGTGAGGTTTTTGCCTCTGTTTTAGTGCCTTTTGCGCTATCTTCTTCCTCTTCTTCTTCATAGAAAGACCCTGAGGACCTCATTTCCTTCACCTTCCGAAACTCATCGTAATGTACTCTTCTGTGTTCGTTGAACCGTGCGTTTTTCTCACCATCCACATCTGTGTCTTTTGCACAAAAACAGTAACATATGGAGATGAGATCAAACAAAAGAATATAAACATGAAAGTTAACATTTTGTGAGGAGGAGCACCTTCATCATTTTGATCCATCGGATCTGCTTCATCCTCCTCAGACGAGCTCCAGCCACCAGAACCAGACCCTTGGCTAGTGTTTCTACTGGACGAAGCTGCTGCCTCATTCAGCACGTTCCTAAGTTCTTCCGCACGTTGCATATCATCGACACATTCATTAAACGATCTTCCTCTAGGAGACAGAGAACCTGGTATGATCAATCAGGAAAACACCACGAAAGAGACGGCATATTTAAATTATGTTCCACGGAATTGTAAATATCAGAACTATGTCAAGCTGATGTTGCATCTAGAATGACAGATTTTCAAATCAACAAAACAATAATTGTTTTAACTTCCTAGATGAGTACTGTACAACTTTTAAAAGCATATAATTTTTCACTTAATAGTGCTTCAGGTGTGATTATGCTCAGATGATGACAAGCATATATCAACAATATATGCAATGTTTTCATTAGCATATGTATACTCAAAAGGGTATCAGAGTCCAAAGTACAAATAAAAAGCAAATGAAGAAAAATAAACAAACCGTCATCATCAATCATAGGGTGGTAGGGTGTCTTAGGTTCAGTGATCTTCTGCCTAACAGGCTTGTTAGATTCAATTTCCACTATATTAGCTTCATCCCATTGTACACGTCCCCTGCCACACAATATAAAAAAAGGAACATCTTTGGTGCTGCACACGAGAGACTAAAACTACATTATACAAAGGTCATTTCTTGCCTATAACTGAAGACGATAAAACTACGAGACACTTAAGGTTAGCAACTCTGCTGAAATAAGAGAATCCATCAACAGAAACAATAAGACAACACTCATCCATTTTCTTTTAAAAAATCAGTCATAGAAGGCTTAAAACATCATGTCTATCAAACAAAACAAACACAACTCCAACATGAAGCGTTCTGAATCAGCAAGCAAGCAAAAGAGAAATCAGAGAAGGAGAAACAATCCAATCTGCTAACTTTCCAAAACCCATATAAGGGAGAGAATCAATGAGTTCACACTATTTTGATTCATAAAAGAGAGATTATCAAGAAGCTACTACAACATGATGGTGAACCAAGAAGCAGTCGGAAAGCATGAGAAAGATACACAAGCAGTATCCGAGGAGAAGACACACTAAACTTATCAGATTTACTATGTCCCTGACATTAAGCAAAGAGAATCAACTGCGAATCGAAATACACACTTACTTTCTTGAATCAGCCATCTTCTTCTTTCGACCTCCACCAACAACTCCTTTTTCTCTCGATCGCAAACAAAAAAGTCGGGCGTGTTGAAGACGCACTATTACCTAATCAAAGATAAGCCGTCCGTTTCTTTGACTATTATACCACTTCAGATCTCGCCACGTGGAGGGATCCTTACGCGTTTGAGTAAGGGTAGTTTTGGAATTCGCCTTTTACAAGTTTTTCAGGAACAAGGGACGATCGAAACGAAGAAGACCAGACTTCAGATCTTTCTTTCCTTGTCCTTTCTCCACTTCTTCTTCACAACTGTAAGGATCTTCGATTTTTCTTCCTGATTGTGTCTGTTTTTTTTGGTTATTTGATGTCTCTTGCTACTCGGGTTATGAATGTCTTAGAACGATTTGATATTGCATTGTGTATTCTCTGAGTTAGATCCAGTTGGTTCCTTTTTTTTTTTTTTTTTTGAGTTAGATCCAGTTGGTTCTTGTGTTTATACTTATTGAAATTATGATAAAAAAGAATCCAAGTTATGTTCTTGCTCCCTCGGACACTCGAGAATATTGCTGCTGATACAATGCTCCATTCTTATTTTGGTTCAGTGACAGATCAAAGGAAGTGATGTTTTCTCTTATGCATGGACTCTGGACTTACATGTTCAGCAAAACTGAGTTCCATGTCCTCATTCTTGGTATCGACAAAGCTGGCAAGACGGTACTGCTTTCTCTTTTTTATACCTTTCAGCCTCCCCTCTGTCCTTTTGTCATCTAAAAAGTTCAAAGAATGGTGTTGAAGGTTCTTCTCTAATGTGCATTGATCCTATTTTGGATCGTGTAGACGTTTTTGGAGAAGTTGAAGACGATTTACTCTATCTCTGAAGGTCTTCCACATGATCGAATTGTTCCTACTGTTGGTTTAAATATCGGTCGTATTGAAGTCGCCAATGCTAAGATCGTGTTTTGGGACCTTGGAGGTCAGGTAACTTGAAAATCTCCAATCCCTTCAGTTTTCCAGTCACCTATATGATTGTGTTTGAGACTTTCTTGCAAGATAGATTGTTTCTGACTGATGAAAACCGTAGCTTGTCTTTATTTACAAACCCTGATTGTGAAAAACGAAATAAGAGCTCTCTCTCTCTATTGGTCCGCTTAGACCCATAGAAAGCAGCAGCAATAAAAATAACGTTTACCCATTGTTTAACGGTGGAGTCACTAGAGGATCACATGCATGAAAATGAATGATGTTCCTCATGCGACTCCCATTCTCCTCTTCCACCGAGGATAATACTTATATCTCTTCTTCAAGAGATCATCTGGCCCTCTTATTCAAAAAGCCTTGTGCATGTCCGTTATTCCTCTAGTTGGCGTGGAATCAAACACAGACAGACACACACACAGTGAACAATAGTAAACGCTGTTGTTATTGTTGCTACCTCCAATGGACTTAGATGGACCAGGAGAGAGCTTGAAATGTTTATCATTTGATAACGCATATAAGAATGTAAGAGATCTACTGAAGAATAGATAGGAAAGCAACATTGTTTATGCCGCTTGTTTTTCCTTTTAATTGTGAAAGAGGTGGTAGTCTTTGTAATCTAATGACCATGCCTTTTCCTCACTTATGGCAGCCTGGTTTGCGTTCAATTTGGGAGAAGTATTATGAAGAAGCACACGCATTGATTTATTTGATCGACGCAGCTTGTCCATCCCGCTTTGAAGACTCAAAATCTGCTCTAGGTGAGTTTGCACGTGCATGTTGACTCCAAACATCATCATAAAGCTAACGCTAAAATATAAATTTGCCATCCACCAGAAAAAGCCCTGCGGCACGAGGATTTGCAAGGAGCACCTCTTTTGATATTGGCAAACAAGCAAGTAAGAAACTGCATTGCCATATTTTGTTGGCTTACATTCTCCACATATATGTTGGTGTTACTGACAAGTCTTGAATATGGTAACCGAGGAGCAGGATCTTCCAAATGCTGTCTCGGCTGAGGAACTAGATCGATACCTAGATCTAAAGAAACTGGACGAAAGGGTGTACATGTTTGAAGCAGCTTCTGGATATGATGGGTAAGTCAAAACTGACTTATGCTATGCTCAGGGATCTTGTAGCTCTATAGAGAGAATTTAAATGTTTTTGTTGAGCAGGCGAGGAATCAAAGAGAGTATAGAATGGCTGCTGGGAGTTATGGAAAGAAGCAAAAGAGCCGAAACATTAAGAGCCCGTGCAGGATATGTTCCTGTCCCAACTTCCTAGACCTTGAAAGGAGCTCACAAACTCAATTCTCAAGCCAACTGTTTTCTGTGAGAAACATTTGTAGATAAAAAGACCAGAATCTTGCATTGTTTTTTTGTTAGCATCAGATCACATGATAAGTAGGGCTAGTAATATCATTATTATATTGCCTTTACATCCTTACTAATGCTATGATTCAGAGATTTAGACTTAAGAAGGAATAATTGCATCTACTTACTTTCACATTGTACTGCAAACAATAACGTAATCAAGTTTCCTGAAAAGAAAGAACAGAGAGTACATCAGTTTATCTCTTCTGTAGCTTACAAGAGAGGCAACAAGCAGAAATAATAAGCAATCCAGAGGTATCACTTTGAACTTGCAGCCTAACTTGTTCCTGAAGCAAAGAAGTGACTCAGATTCATCAGAGAAAGATTTACGGCTAAGAGTTTCAGAAAGCACAGAAGAACAGAAGAGATAGAGAGAGATTATACCGGAAAAGAGAGGCTTCGGTCTGGTCTTAAACAAGATCTTTGTCCGTATAATCCCAACAACTTCCAGTTCCGTTTCTTTCTCCAAAGTACCATCCGTACACTTTTGAAGCTTCTTCAAAACCAACAATGGCTTCTTCAGAGTAACCTTTGAGCCTGTGAGTTCATGGTAACCCACCGTGAACGTGTATGTTTCCTGCAACCGTCGATGAGATCATCAAATCTCCGGTTGAAAAAGAAGACGAAATAAATCAAAAGAAAAAACCTGGGAAGAATCGGAGTGACATAGACGACCGATCTCGAGATTCTGAACAGAACCTTGGAACGAAGACTGAGTCTCGACGACGCCTTGGAGTTCTACGATCGTCCACTCGCTACACTCCTCTTCTCTGCACCCACACTTCACTCGAATCTCCATCTTCTCCTCTCTCTCTCTCTCTCTTCTTCGTCTTCTAAACTGTATATTACGTTTTATATATATGTTATGTATGTACATACGTTTTGGCGGCAAAGGACAAGATCTTTCGCGGGCTTCTTTGTCCGCTTCAGATGACGTCACAATTATCTCTAGTTACATGTCAAAGAAGCTTCCTTTGTTACATAGGGAGAAAAAAGACAAGATTGCATGCGCTTACGAGCTTTTATGAGTTCACAGGTTCTGTCGATACATCAAACTAATACATATTTCTACATACAGAACATGACCACAAAAAGCGATCTTACTTTATATCCATGGCGTCCTAAACTACTACTATTACTATTAAAACGATAAAACAACCTAGTCCTTGTAGAAAGCTTGTGGAAACCTTAGATCCCCAGGTTTCCCCATGGTCTTGTTCTTCATCTTGTTACTACACTGTTGAACTACATAATCACAGCTGCTACTGCTTTGCCTACCTTCCTGTTCTTGTCTTGCTGATGTCATCCCTTCAGGTTTTGGTTTTACAACTGGTTCATGTGACCCTATTGGGATTGCGCCTGTCAGGGTTTTTATAGCAAAGTCCATACACGGGTCTTTCCAGATATCCATACCCGGTGGTGATTCACTAGAAACTCCAGAGTATGCGTTGGCATTATGAGGCGTCTCTGGTAAAAAGGTGACTCCTTTCTGCTTTGCATGATTGCTATTTGGGGGATCAGAAGAGTTTACTGCAGTGTTGTTGGGAAGACGCAGTGTGTCTCCGGTCAGTGTTTTGATAGCAAAGGCAATGCAAGGATCTTTCCAAATATCTGCAAGAGTTGAGTCAAATGCTGCAGAGGAGGAGAAGCTCTTGGTATTACTCATCTCCAACATTTCTGAGCATGTGCCTCTAACAACAGGCGATTCAAATAAGTTGCTGCTTAGTTTACTTCTACTCTCTGTGGCATTTCCGTTATCAAAAGGATGTGTATGCTCTCCTTTATTTGATGATCTCAAAGGCGAGATCTCAGTTTCTTTCGGACTGGTAACTTTATTAGCCTTTGGTCTCTGCCGTCCCAAGCTTTTGCCTGCTGCTGTCTTCTCATGCTTTGTTGCAGAAGTTTGGCGAAATAATGGTGACACTGGCGACATTTCTTCCTTTTGCTTGTAACCATCAAGACGAAAAACTGGGTTCAGTTCCACCTGGAATGTCATCATCTGTGGCATCTGCATCTTTTTCTTGTCTCCAGAGCCATTCCTGCCTACTGGTTTACTGAACTTTTTAGTCTGCATTTCCGATTCTACACTCAAATGATTCATGCTTATAGAAGAAGAAGCAGCTTTTGGTTTTGGAGATGAATGTTCAGTATCATAGCTTTTGGCTTCTTCCTTAGTGAGAGGTATATCCATCTTTTTCACTCCGCTGGTAGCAGCAATGGGATTCACAGGTTCCTTGCACTTTCCAGCTGTGCCATCATCATCAAGAGGTGCTAGTCGTTGGGCTTTGGCTCTTGTATTCAGTTCAGGGGTAGGTTCAAGATCAATACCAGCTAATCGTTTTGATGTTCTTCTTGGTGCACTATTAGATAACTCCTTCTTCACTATAGCCTTACTCCTCATGATCCCTTTTTCAGTAGAATCTCTAACATCTTCCTCCTTCGTCACATATTTCTTCTCTGGACTTTGTGAAACAGAACTTCTCAGTCTGGATTTTGCATCTACGTCTTCCTCAGTCTCATTTGCTTTAGTTTGGCTCCTAGTAACACGTTTTGCAATTGGGTGGTTCTCGATAGGATCATTCACATATTTCTTCTTCCCCAAATCCTCAAGAACTTGTGAGGTGACACTGCTCAAGTCTGAATTCATTTTACCTGCAAGTATAACAGAACATTGATATTGCTTACTCACTGCATAAGCATGTTCACACCCTGCAAGAAAGCATTTGTGCTTACCATTTGCAGAATGTTCGCCAGAGGAAGATGAGCTTCTTCTCCGTTTACTATTTCTGAAAGAAACATCAATGTTCTTCTCCTTTTCCAATAAAGATTCAGATGACTCGAGAAGAAGCTAAAACCGAATGAAGAAAAAGGATCACACAATCAACCAATTCAGCTATACGTCTTCATGTTTAACTAACAAAAAGCAAAGAAGGGGAGAAAGTAACTGACAACGTTCTTGCCATCTCCGGAATCATCATCTTCAATATCGCTTTCCTTGAATCTGCGTGCATAATGTCCAATATTGCCGGTCTCAACATAGCGTGATGCAGCTTTGAAGGATGGGAAGATATACTCACTTTGAGGGTCAATGAAGAACTGCAAAAAAGGAAATGACATAAGAGACTTTCCATGTATTAAGGAAGTTGAATTCAGGAGGGTACAAACTGGATCTCTTCTTTTACGGCCTGATTTGTTTGATATCACAAGCTTCTTGATCCATCCTTCAGGTAAGCCTTCAGCTGCAGATTTCTCAACTATAATCTGTATCACTTAAACATAAAGACTTGTTCCTTTTAAAAATACGCGTAAATGTCATAATCTGAGGGATCACAAAGAACAAAACAACACTGTATATAAATATTTAAACAAAAGAAAACTTATGAATGTGATTCTTCTCAAACTTTAATTGCATAGCTAGAGAGGTAACAGCATGCATGTTCTATTCAACAGATTTCTCTTGACCTTTCACAGCAAAATCGTTTTCACAAAATCTATCATTCTAATTCTCTAAGCAGATACTCTCTTTACACACAAGAGACAATAGAAATCAGTATCTCACAAGTAAATGTCTTGCATTTTTCTAAGTCACATAAGCCACAAGTACAAGCCAACGTCTGATGTCGTCTCTATCTTTCCCTAAAGTTAAATCATTTTTTTTTCTATGATTACATACTCACAATAAAAGAAGATACTACAATCTCAACAGAAGATCAAAAAAAACAAAACCATTAAGTAACAAGAACCAAACATGCACCTTTCTGCCGTTCTTAATTACTCTGATTTCCACTTTCCTCTCATCAGAGATCCCTTCTCCGTCCATTACCTCGCCTGAAAACTCAGTTCCGGTTACCCGGAAAATCACTTCTTCTCTCTCTCGTTCTCTTGACTATTGGATTTGGAAACATTTTCAACTCAAAACGCCAAAACCCATCACGAATTCAGCGTAGCAGATCGTCATCAAGATCGGATGTGAGAAGGATAAAGAAGGAACCTTTTATTCTGTCTCCCTCCACTAAGCTGAATAATAAGAAAATAGGTTTAATGAAGGAAAGGGTCTACACGTGTACAAGTGATGAGATTCGATGGTGTGATTCCCGATTTTAGAGGAAAACCAAACTCAGTCCACCACCAGCATTGCGAGTCTTCTGCACAGAACGGCGACTATTTTTTTCTCTCCTCTCCTGCTAGATAATAGCTCAAATCCACTGTAATCCAGTTTAGGTGATGTTATTCAATGATGTATTTTAATAGAGTTCAAATCCAAACACAATCCATTGTTATTCGAACAATAATTATAAATTATATTTTAAAATATAGTGTTATTCAATGAATGATTTAAATTCTATTTTTAAAATCTAGTGTTATTCAATTTTTAAAGATTTTAAAATTCTTTATATTTTGGATTGATTTCAAATTATTTCTTATGGAGTCCCATTAATAAATAACTGAACTCAAAATCCAACGTCTACTGAAGAGATTTTAGAATCCATCAAGTTAAAATATCTTAAAATTTTAAAATTTGATAGATTATAAAACATTATTAATTGATTTTAAATCACTTATTGAATAACAACTCTTTAGTTTTTTTTAACACAATCCAAATATTTGTTCCTTTTTTATTCACTGTCAGATATTAACAAATTTAACACAAAATTTATATAACTAAATAGAAGATTTTGCTCTGTTTTGGATTTTTGTTTATTTATCTGGTTAAGGGTAATAATTTGAAAAGTCTCCTTTGTAAATTATTATGTTACTTTTGTATTTAGAGATATTTTGGATTTTATGAGAGAAGATTTTTAGAAGTTTGTTTCGATAATAAGGTTAATTTTGCAATGTATATTTACAGAAATTTATTCAAAATGTCGAGAAGTCTTCATTGGATAGTTTTTTTTAATTGACTTTGTTTGAATTTATAAGCGAAAAAATCTTTTAAAGTCTTATTAAAAAGACTTTATTAAAAAAATATGTTCACAGCACTAATTTTTAAAAATAAAATTTGAATCTGAGAGTGAATGCTTGTTGTTGTGAATGATATCCACAACACTAATTAAATCTACAGCGGTAATCATAAAGCAATCAAACTTTATTTATAAAGTATGTTCACAGCAATTTGGAAAAGAAAACGACTGTGGAAGTGATTTACAAAGCCAACTACCAACTGCCTAGTTTTGTGGGCTTTAAAAAGAGAAGTATATTTCCATTTAACCTTTATTAAAGAATAAGGTAAATAATAAAAAAACACTTTAGTATAGACTTAAAAAAAATTTGTTATTAAATAGTTTTTAAAGAGAAAAATAAGTAAGTATACATCTAATATATTAAAACTGAAGTACAAATAAGAAATAACCCGTACTTTTACTTAATTTACAAGAAATGTCATTGATAATATCCTTGCATCCAAACATCTAAACATTGATTATTAACAAGGAAAAAAAAAATTTGGGCTAAGCCCATTAACAACATTTGTCATTAAAATTAAAAATTTCATAAAAAAATGTATATGTGTTTATACATATATATAGAATTAAATTAGTTTTATTTTTTATTTATATTCATATAAACTAACAAACTATATTTGAACTATAAAAAAGTTAATAATGTCAATAATTTTTGATATAATTTAAACTTATTCATTTACAATAACAAAATCATGTAACTTTCCATAACAATTTAGTAACTAAAATACATACTAATATTTATTATAAATGGTTATTTATACAAATAAATACAATGTATTATTCATTTGTACGATACATATCTAATAAGAATAATTTATGTAATATATATCTGAGTTCGTACTTGGATCAGTCGAATCCGTAAAATCACTATTAGGATCCCCAAATATCCATTTTTGAAGCGGATGGGATCTCAGATCGGATAACGGATATTGAATATTAAATTTCATTCATATATACAGTTATATCAAACAAACTGTTTAAAATATTTGACATTCATAAAAATAACACCCGCGCGGGCGCGCGGGTCAATGGCTAGTTCTTACTTATTTGGTTAACTAATCTAGATTTATGTTTAGAGTTATTTAGTGGAATTTTTGAGATAAGGTTTAAAATTAAATTAAAAATATTAAAATTTTTTAAATAAAAAATATTATTTTAATTTTTATTTTAAGTTTATTTTTGTAACAAAAATTAAAAAAATATATATATCTGAGAAATTTATCCAAATAAAAAATCTTCGTAACAATTATTTTACCTTCCTAAACACCTACACACAAGAATAACAATCCTAACAAAAAGCTCCTTTTGCCGACCAAAACTTTAGGAGAACAATTTTTTTAGAGAAATGGTTAAAATTCAGAACCTCGTACAGATATTATTAATTTTATGTAACGCAAAAAATTATGCTTAATTTATTAAAAATTGATAAAGATAGTAACTACTTAATGGAAATTTTGGAGTTATTATTTGTTATAAATTTTCATTTCACATTTTTTTACATTGTTTAATATATTTATATAATATTGTGCTACAGCTTATTTATACCAAACATGTATAATATAAAACTACGGCTTTAATCTTACAGTTGAAATTCTACTGAAAAAGTTTACAACTTTAATTTTACACCAAAAAAAATTAACGATACAACATTTACCAACTAGGCCCTCTGTTCTCCAAACCAATGGTTTGACCAAAATATTAAAATCAATAGCAAACTTCTACAAAAAAATTTCTCCGAGAAAACTTTTGTAATTAATTAATTTCAAACTAAAATGTTATATTATTTTATATCAATTGAGAACATGCCTTAACAGATTTTTGGAACATCTCAGAGACTTCATGTGACAGTAAAAAATTTGAGTCTATTTATAGCAAACTTCTCTAAAAATCTACTCATAGCAAACTTATCCAGAAGTCTTTTATGAAAAAAGTTAAATTTTCATAAATTTTGAGTAAATGCAAAACTAACATCGCTTGAGAAACTTCTTGAAAAGTATAGAAACTTCTTGAAAATATACACGGATATTTTTTACAAAAACAGGTAATAGACTTTTAGAAAAATCTTCTATAAAAAACTAAAAAAAAATCAATTTCAAAATTAAACTGAACCTTGAAAGGTAAAGTAGACTTCTAAATAAATCGTTTAATGCAAAAAAATCTGAAAAAATCAAATATCATACATAGATATGATGAGAGTTTGGGTGCTTAACTTCTCCAAATATATAAATATTTTAATAAAAGACATCCAATAATTATTGATCAAAAATCATAAACTTGAATAAGTACAATGAAAATCTAATTTGAAAATTGAATAGTTTGTGTTTTTGAGATGAATAAAAGAAAAAATTAAATGGAAATGGTTAAAATGAGATAAGAAGAAGTAGATGTTGGTTTCTAATGCATTTATTGATAACAATAACAATTCGGTGATTAAATCATACAAATGAAGATGGGGTTTATTTGTGAAATAACGAAGGGGAAGTGGGTTATTGGTTAGTGAACTCTCATCAACTTTGAAAATTTTGAATTTTTTTTGTCATTGGTTCGTGAATTTTAAAACTCTTAACAAATTCACTGTTATTGGTTTAAGAATTTTCAAAATTTATTCAAATTCTTTGTTATTCAAAAATTTTAGTTATTATTGATTTTCTAATTCTAACTAAATCTAGTGTTATTAGGAGATGAATTATCTGCAATTTTACACATAAGACACAACTTTCAAAATGTCATATGTAACCAATAGATTTTCAAAATCTATGTGATGAAAACATCTAGAAAACAAAATAATTATTCTTAATATTAAATTTTAATCAAAATTATATTTCCAAAATTATAATATATTACATTTCATGTACTTACCTTTTAATGTATAATTATATTTTTATTTTTAGAAAATAAAAACTAAAATAACATATAAATTACTAAAACAAAAATAATATAGTTAAAGTTGTTAGTATAGGATTCATCTTATCAAACATCATTTATATATAACTCTTATTATTGTTAGCAAACAAACATGTTTTAAAAAATAAAAAATAAACTGGATTGTGACCCGCCCTTCAAAGGGCGGGTATATTTTTGAGCCGTGTTTAAAAAACACAAAACTAATATTTTTGTTGAAAAAAATATTATATGAATTTTTTTTATTTTAAATATGACTAATTATTGAAGATTCCAATTAATTTTGATACGTATTATGATTTTTTTATTTACCCGTTGCTAAACTTATTTCACACTGATTTTTTTTTTAATATTTTAAATTAAATAAAGTGTTTTAGATTTTTAACCCTTCATGTATTGGTAAAATTCATTTTTGTGTGTTTTATACTTTTCTATAAATTTATTTTATATGATTTATTTTTTTATTTTAAATAGAGCTATTTTTAAGGATTTGAAATAATTCATACCCGCATTATGGTTTTGTTGATTTAAGCATTTGTTATTTCAACTTGATTTTATTTAGTGGTCTAATTTAATAAATATTAAACTAATATAAATAATAATTATTAATAAATAATTAATGAGTCTTGAAATGATTACATCTTAAAAGTAATATTTATACTTTATTATTATTGGAGAAACTACCCATTTAACATAAAATTATTTTATTCTTGTTTCTTAAATTTAACTTAAAATAAATTTACAATAATATTAGTAGTAATAATTATGAAATTAAATAATGCATTATTTTATAAAAACATTAAAACATTTTAATTAGATTTTGTTTGAACTTAAAATTATTAAATTTATAATTAATATTGTTTTATTAAGATTCTAAAGATATATATATATATATATATATATTTGCTTGATTAAAGTAAATAATCAAAATATCATAATAATAAATCAATGAAATGGTTCTTCTATGACATTTGCCTAGTAGATTGTTTTGTAGTTCTCTTTTAATAGAAAAGATAGTACTTTCATTTTAATATCAACTAGAGTTTGATCCGCACATCCGTGCGAGTTTTTATTTATTTTATAAATGTTTGATACTACTATAAACGTTCTAAGCATATAATTTAAATTGTAGTGTTATATATTGTGTAACTCTATAATCTTATTATTTATCTTTCTTATGTGACATTATTTTATGATAGTGCATTAATTTTGCTACTAAACTAATGCACTACTGTATAAAAAATAGTTGATTTTTTAGTAAATATTTTTTATATTTTTTCAACCTATTTATTATAGTTAAAAACATTAAAATTTATATTTTAATTGATTTGTTATTAATATTTTAAATGAATTATTAAATTTTAGAGTTTTCCAATAGCATATTTGTGAATAACACATGAATTAAAGGTTAGTTATATAATATATTTTTTTAATAATCATTTTAGTAATTTATATATTTTTGAGTCTCAAAAAAAGATAATATATAATTTTAGATATGAAAGTTTAACAATGTTGACAATTTTATTTTTTATAGCAAATGTACAAATTTTAACACTTATTTAACAGGAATGATATTTATTTGTTTATTTAAATAAAAACATTTTTTTAAAAAGAGGTTAATTTACCAATTTAATACAAATTATTTTATATTTATTTCATAGAGTAGTTCTATTTTAATATCAATAAACTATAATTATAAAATTTATAAAAGATAGCATATAATTTTGTTCTTGTTTCTTAAATTTTACTAAATTAATTTACAATAGTATTAATAGTATTAATTATGAAATTAAATAATCCTTTATTTTATAAAACATTAAACTTTAAAACATTTTAATTATATTTTATTTATTTATTTGAATGAAAACATTTTTAAAAAGAGATGTTAATTTACCAATTTAATAAAAAATTGTTATATTTATTTCATATAGTACTTCTATTTTAATATCAAAAAATATAATTTTAAAATTTATAAAAGATAACATATAATTTTATTCTTGTTTTTTAAGTTTTACTTAAAATTAATTTACAGTAGTATTAATAGTATTAATTACGAAATTAAATAATCCATTATTTTATAAAAACATTAAAATATTTTACTTAGATTTTGTTAGATTTTCCTCAAATGATTTTTTAAATTAAAAATAATTAAATTTATAATTAAAATTGATTCATTAATATTTTAAAAAACTATATATATTTGTTTGATTAAACTAAATAATCAAAAATGTCATAATAATAAATTAATGAAATGGTCCTATTATGACTTTTTCCTAGTAGATTTTTTTGTACTTCTCTTTTAGTGTAGAAGATAAACTATAATTATAAAATTTATAAAAGATAGTATATGATTTTATTATTGTTTCTTAAATTACTTAAAATTAATTTAAAATAGTATTAATAGTATTAATTACAAAATTAAATAATGCATTATTTTATAAAAACATTAATAGTATTAATTTCTTATATGTATTTATAAATGCTATGATCTGTATTAATAACAGTTTTTTTTTTGCTATTGTTAAATATGATAAGAGCTATGATTTGCTGTTTCGAAATTATTTTTGGTTTCACCGGAATAGAAATTCATAACCAAATAACTCCATTCATAACCAAATAACTCCAGTCGTTACACATATGTCAATGATGCCGATTTAAAACAGAAAATGAAGTCTAAAGCCGATTGAAAACAGAAACAAATGTCTAATGCCGATGGAAAACAGATAAATTTCATACATGAAGTTCATTAGCCTAGCTTACAACTAGCTAATCAGGACCTAACTTCTTTATTCCCTCTGCAGGCTGCAACAATATATACTCAGGTCAGATCAGTTAATCAAAATACATATGCAGGTGCAAAAGATGACCAATGAACACAAAACACAACACTTACAACAACTTAAAAGATGACCAATTTATCAATTGGCCAAGCAATTGATGAACCATGTGCATCTTTGAGACACTCTATCTCATCTGATTTCCTCCAAACATCAGCATCATCTACGAGCACTGCATCCACCCACACTCTAGCTGCTTTTGGACCTAAGCGTACAAAGTGGACCATTTGAGCTGGGTCAGTTGAATGCACACGTCCTTCAGTAACAACTTGTCTCCTCTCACCAATGTCCATCAGTTTGCACTTCTGATTCGGTTTCACAGGTTGAGATCCAACCTTAATTCGACGATTTACAATAGACATGAACACAACTTCAACAAAAAAGATTAAGATAACAAGATGATTGAAAATTAAGAAATAATACCTGATCAGTTGGTGGAGACTCAGTAGGAGCAGAAGTTGTTGCACCTGATTTTGCACCTTTTGTAATAGTTTTTCCAGCAGAAGACTTGGAAGCTACAGTAGGAGAGACAGTGTTTGGAGTAGGAGATTGTTGTCTTGGTTCTGATGGTGGGTTGTCAAAGACAACTTTGCGAGCAGGCCATGAGATAAAAGAGTGTAAGCAGTCCTCAAGGTATGCAACATCCATCATAGGCCTCCATAAATATGTTCCGTGCTCATGCACAACATCCAGAAAAAATTTAACAACTTTAGGTCCGAGAGGAATCCCATTAACCAATGCTTTTGGTTCTTTTGTCTGCCAATGCCCTTCACCGACAACTACACTATCATCAGAAAAATCTAGTATTTTGCATTTGTTGAGAGAATTTGCTCTGGAGCCCTGTGGAACAAATTCATAAACATACTGATCATAGGCGAAATCATGACATTTATTACTATGTGAATGCAAGATAACAACATTTACCAGTGGTGCAATGTCTTCTGTTTGAAGCCCAAAACCTAGTTCGAGACATTTGTTCTTCGGCCATGCAATAATATGACGAACAACTTCCTCAATTGTGCACATGTTACTCGCAGGTCTCTAGAGGAATGCTTCTGGTTCAGTAACAACTTCAACCAAGACCTTAACATCCATAGGGCCCAGTCGACTGTCATTCACTATGTCATCTGGTTCAGAAGGAAGGATACGGCCCTCAGCAACATTCCCATCTTCATCAGCCCAATCAATCAGAAGACACCTCTTTTGTGATCTCTTGTTCACACTCTGTTAAATGGTAATCAAGACTAAAAATTACTTACTCTTGTAAAAAAGCAAATAATCAGAGATCTCATATATATATATGACTTACTCTTGCAGCTGAGTTCTCCCCCACTTCATTGTCTTCTCTCTGTAACATAAACCCAATTAGATTATAATTATTGTATAAACTACTAATCTTTATGTATTCTGCAAGATATATCTAACCTGGTTTTTAACTTTCGCAAGTTCAGACTGTAACTCATTAACCCTATGCTGCAGGAAATTTTGCTTCTCTTGCATCTCAGAAATAGACTTGTGGTTGACACTGAAGCAAGCTAATTTTGTCTTACTAATGTTCCTCCCCATTGCTCTCATCCGACCAGGATTATCAGGTCCTAAGACCTTGATGAGTGTATCTTCATCTTCGTTTTTAGTGTTGTGATTAGCAGCATTAACTATCTCAGCTGCTTTTTGCTGTACACCAGAAGAAATAATAACCCAGACACATTAAAACTTTGCTTTAATAGGAGTTTAAGATGTTTTTTTTTAAACTTACAATCTTCTCAGCGGCATTTGTGTTAACTGGAGTTCCATCTTTTCTTGTACGTGACTTCACCCAGACTTTAAGGCTTGACACTTCAAATGAGTTTTCGGAACTACTTTTCTACAGATAAATGTTAAATGTCAATAGCTTTGTCTACTTTTACTGAAAAGGAAACAACAAATATGTATTATGCTTACCATCTCTTCTGCTAGTCTAACCATTCCCTTTCGACTACATGTGTGAGGAATCTGTTTGCGTCTCCTCTCCTTGTAGCTATCACTCAAAACCTATCATATGCTTGTTAATATGTAATCATCTTAAGCTATTCAAGATCATACTAAATGAATATAGCATACCTTGAATTCTTTGCTAGTTTTCAGCTTCACAAACTTGCGCCACTCTGTAGGAGGAACATTCTTAGGTCTGAGGTTCATCCTCTGTTGGTTATTCTCTGCTTGATTTATTTGCGTGACTAGGCGTAACTTGGAAGCTCTCCACAATCCGCCCATCTGCTTCAGAACAGAAACCTTTTGGTAGTCCTCATCAACTTCAAACCTCGCCTGCAGTCACATATTTAACAAGTAAGATTTTTCCAACTGAAATATGTGAAAGATAATTGTTTTCATTGTAAAGGAACTGTCACCTGGACTGATTTCCAGAGCACTGTCTTCACTTCTTCAGTGAGATTTTTCCAACTCTCTAGAGTAACAGGCACGTGTTCCCTAACCAATGGACCCAAATATGACGACAGCTTGACTGAACCAGGACCATGTGCTTCTCCCATGAAAGTGAAATCCACATGAACTCTGCTATTTGGATCTTTAGCTAGGTTTCTCATCATTGTTGGTCCACGCTTTCTCTTACGGGAGCTGGAAGCTATAGGTTCCTCAGTTTCGATCTCACCTTGAGGCTCATCGGCATCATGTGCTGCTTCTGAAACAACCTGCTCGGGTTGACACACAACTTCTTCAGCTTGCTCTTGTTCATCACCTTCCTCTTGTCCCTCAGCTTGTTCTTGTTCCTCAGGTTGCTCTTGTTCTTCAGCTTGCTCTTGTTCCTCAGGTTGCTCTTGTTCTTCAGCTTGCTCTTGTTCCTCAGCTTGCTCTTGTTCCTTAGGTTACTCTATAGTACACACAAACTCGACCTCAACTTTCTTTTTGTTCTTTCCTGCTTTCCTTCCGCGTTTGTGTTTCTTTGGACGCCCCATCTCAATTTACCTGAAACAAAAAATAAAGTTTTATTTAACGACATGATACAAAAGATACAAGACACCAAGCACAGAAGACACACTAACAATGACGAAGCAAATACCAAACAAACACACAGAAAGACTCAGTGACCAAACAAACACAAGACACACCAACAATGATAGAATGACCAAGCATTCAAAGATACAATAAGGATACGTTTCACACATATATGCCTTCACAATCACTTCTGGCATTCTCAGCTTCATCAATATCAACATCCATGTCTATAGTTGATGGCAATGGTCCAGTCTCTGCAGTTCCCTCATAAGTCTCTTCTTTACTGTATCTTCTAGAAGGACCTCTCATCACTACATACCAATTTGAAGACTCATCTTCCCTAGAGTAAAACACTTGCTTCGCTTGAGATGCTAGTATGTACGGGTCACTTGCAAAGGAGGCTTGACTATGACTCATGTTGACAAGTGTAAAACCATCTTCAATCTTCACTCCATTACCCTTAACGGCCCATTGACACCGGAACAAAGGAACATAGAACACATTATAATCTACCAAAATGATGTCAGTTACTCTGCCGTAGTAGGAAACCAAATCTACCACCTGAGCTGTATCTTTTGCACTGGATCTACACACTGTTGTAGCCTCATAATAAACCCCACTGTTCTGACTCTTCCTATCAACTGATGATGTGTGAAACCTCTGCCCATTAACTATGAATCCCGTATATGACCTTGCAGAACAACGTGGACCATAAGCTATCCACTTAAGTGTATCATCATGTTTAGTAGAATCTAGAGGAACCTGACAAAGTATCAAGAGAAATTTGGAAAACAACTCAGTTACCAATACAGTAGGCAGAACATAAGAAGATAATTTTAGAAAAGAACTCATTACCTGTTCTTTTAGCCAACATGCAAAATTCTTAGTATGCATACTCCACAATGTTGATGCATCTCGGCGACATCTATCATCTGTGTCTTGTAAATATTGAAGATGCTGACTTGTTACAGATAGAAAAAAAATACATTAAAATGTAGATCATAAATATAAATGAGTTAATGAAAAAATAAAGTTGTACTTACTCTACATAAGGTTCGATGATAGCCATGTTTTGGATGATAGCAAGATGAGCAATTTTCTTTTCCATTTCACTGAGAGTAACTGAAGTGCCAGTGGATATTGGACGACCATCTAGAATAGAATTGTTCTCATACTCCATGTTTCTATCAAGTTTCTCTTGGACATTAGTAGTCTTCTTCAGAAATTCACTGCAAAACCGGATACATTCCTCTGCCAGATACGACTCAGCAATGCATCCCTCTGGTCTTGCTGGATTTCTGACAAAGTCTTTGAGGACTTTCATGTACCTGAAACAAATGTCAGTGTAGATACGTTAGTAAAAGAATGATAATTTAGTAAAACTTGTAATATATATCATACCTTTCAAATGGGTACATCCATCTAAAGTGGACTGGTCCACCAAGCCGGGCTTCTCTTCCTAGGTGCACAGTCAGATGGAGCATGATATCAAAGAAACTTGGAGGGAAAAACCTTTCAAACAAACACAGCGTCTCAACGATCTCGGCTTCCATAATCAAAAGCTTCTCTCTGTCAATCACTCTCTGGCACAACAGATTGAAGAAAGCGCACAACCTAAATATTGCAAGCCTCGGTCCTTTAGGTAACAAGCCCTTAAGTGCAATTGGCAGCAGTTGTTGCATCAAGACATGATAGTCATGTGATTTCAGACCTGTGACTTTACAGTCATCTAATGAGACACCTCTTGATATGTTAGAACAATATCCATCTGGCCCTTTGAAGTCAAAGAGACGTCTGCAAAATTTCTTCTTCTCTGCCTTAGACAAAGACCACGGTGCTGGAGGAAGATATGTACGTTTACCCTGGACTCTAGGGTGCAACTCATGCCTAATGCCAAGTTCCTCCAGATCTTTACGAGCCGCAAGACCATCCTTTGATTTCCCACAATGCAACAACGTTGACACTAAACTTGCAGCCACGTTTCTCTCCACGTGCATTACATCTAAGTTGTGCCTTACCGGAAGATCCTAATAATAATAGAAGAAAACAGAAAATGAAGTTAAACAAAGAAAAGTGACAGTGGACCTCAAGTAAAGCTAATGAAATAAACATATTACCTCCCAATAAGGTAGTTTGAAGAAGATTGATCTCTTCTTCCATCTAGATAACTCATCCTCATCTACTTCTACTTCTTCCTCTTCCTCTTCCTCTGATTCACTCGAAACACCCTCACTGTCAGAGCGTGCCTCAACAGTACAGTTACTCCTTTTTCTCTTACTTGCTGATCGTTTCAAATTACCAAATTCATTCTTGAAATTTCTCAGGTTTTGAGAAATGTCACGCCCTGTAAGTATCCTTCCCCTTCTCCCATGTTCTGCTTTCCCATCAAACCATCTCTTCTTTCCCCTAAAACGATGAGCTGGTGGGAGACCCTTTCTATGGCACATGTAGACATGTTTCCTGCTGAACTTTAGCCACATGCTATCTGTATTCTTCCCACACAACGGACACCCCATTTTACCCTTTACTTTGCAGCCAGCAAGATTCCCATAAGCTGGGAAATCACTGATCGTCCAAAGCAGCATTGCCTTAAGAGTAAAAGTAGATCTACTTAGAGCGTCATAAGTTAGCTCTCCAACGCTCCACAGACTGTTCAGATCCTCAATAAGGGGTTCTAAGTACACATCTAAACTATTACCAGGCTGATGTGGACCCGGAATCAACAAGGAAAGCATGATGTTCTCCTTCTTCATGCATAAGTCAGGTGGGAGGTTGTAATTGACTAACAAAACAGGCCAGCAACTATACATCGAGTTCTTCATGTTGAATGGATTGAATCCATCCGTTGAAAGACCAAGCCTGAGGTTCTTTTCTTCAGCTGCGAATGTAGGATATTTTGCATTAATCTGATCCCAGGTCACTGAATCAATAGGGTGACGAAGCATTCCATCAGTGCTTCTGTTGCTGAAGTGCCACCTTAAATCCTTGGCCATTTGCTCAGATCGGAACATCCTCTTCAATCTTGGTATGATGGGAAAGTAACGCAATACTTTCTGTGGGACTCCTTTCTTCTTCTCACCAGTGTGTATATTAGTCTTCCATCTTGAAGCCTTGCACTTTGGACACTTCTCAAGCTTCTTGAATCTCTTTCTAAACAGAATGCAGTCATTTACACAAGCATGAATCTTCTCGTACCCCATGTCGAAAGATTTCAGAAATTTCTTCACATCATACAGTGATGTATGCAGAACATTCTCCTCAGGTAGCATCTCTGGCAGTGTCTCTAGCAGATCGTTGAAGCTTTTATCAGACCACCCATTCTGAGTCTTCAGCCTAAATAATGAAACAATTGCAGACAACTTGCTATGGTTTGAACAGCTCGGATACAATGGTGTTTCAGCATCAGCTAGCTTCGCCAAGAACTCATCTTCTTTCTTGTCGTCTCCCTCTGCCATCTCAGATAAACCCCCTGTACCAGCTAACTCTTCATCAAAACACTCAGCAGCTCTGAATAACCCAAAGACCTCTTCATTCCAGTCAGTTACTCTGCTTTCAGCTGCAACCCCCGAGTTCAAGTCTCCATGTAGATACCAATCAGACCGCATCTTATAACCCTCCTCCATTCCCCTAGTAACAAGATGGTGAAGGACCACACTTCCTGAATGACGATCTATGTTACGGCAATCGATGCAGGGACATACAAGCATATCAATCCCTCCCAAAACTGAAGTGACATCCTTTACAAACTTTGAAGCCCCTCTCTCATAAGCTGGATCAACTCTGTGATTGACAAACAAAAGCAAAAAAATTAGAAACAAGTTAAGTCTCTACACACCAAATGAAACCAAACATATATGATTAAATTCATTACCTGCTTAGATGGACCCATTCTTTATCCACCATTCTCTGTTCGAACTTATATCTGAACCTTTCGTAAGATAAACAAGTTCTAAAGTTGTTCTCAGGTTCACACAATATATAAAAAATACATAAATAGAATCAAAAACCGAAGACCTAAAAGACAAATCTACAATCTCTAAACTGTAATGAATATGACTCAAACAACCAAGAAATCGAAGCAACAAAACAAATCCTAAAGACTTTAAACAAATCCGAATCAACAAACTGAGAAACTGTAACAACAACAAAACGAGAAGGAGAATAACAACTAAATCGAATAACAACTAAATCGAATCAATAAATCAAACATGCAAGAATCAAAACAACAAAAAAAATCATAACTCAAAACAACAATTAGATTTGAGCTCGATTTCGAGAGAGATGTCGTAATTCCGACATCCAATACCTTCGAGGTGGAGAACGGCGGTGGAATCGATGAGATGTGAGGAATGGGAGACTCGGTGAGAAGAATATGAATTAGGGATTGTGAGAAGAGAGTGAAAAGTGTGAGAGAAGAGAGGGAAAAGTGAGAGAGAAGAGAGGGAAAAGTGAGACAGAAGAGAGGGACGAGAGGGAAATGTGAGAATTAGGGATTTTTTCACTAAGTGTCTGGCGGAAAAACCAATTTTAGTTTCCCGGTTATTTAAACTTTATCTTAGCGTTTATCTAGTGCTATTATATTAAAATAAAATTTCGGACTATACAAACACAACAGTTTAGTAAAACGCGCTATGAGAATGTGCTATCAATGGCAACTTTTTTTGTAGTGGTACATGAACGTTCAAACCTAACTTAAAAAGTGTTTTATGTTTTGTTCAGTTAGTTTTACATTTGATAAATATTTTTCATGTTTATTGGATTAACCCGTAAAACTAAATTCATAAAAATATCAATAATAACATGTTCTATCATATCATTAAATATTAATAATAGCTAACTATTAATATTTACTTTATCATATATATATATATATCAAATTTTAATACACTATCTAGAAAAACCATATTATTATGTACTTCGTGAGGGTTTCTAAGAATTTTTATTTGCGGATTAAAATACAGTTTTATATATACAAATTAGTAGGTATATATAATTATTTTTATATTAATAAATAAAATATAATTGATTAGTTAATTAAATTTGGGTTTAATATAAATTGAATTCATTTTTTTTTAAAAGTAGACCAGTTATTTAGTTACTTAATTTTTGGCTAGTGTAATATTTAGTAATAATTAAGTCAATTATAAATAGCAATAATATGAAAGCTAGCTAAAGATGATGGTTTGATCTTAGATTATTTGTAAATAGATAAAAATTGCTTATGTTTATAGTATGATAATTGATAAATATTCACATGTAGAACAAAATTGATACAAACCCGGTTTTTATTAGTGAAGTCAGATATATAAACTTGATAGTAGGCATAAAAAAACTTGATGTATGTCTAACAAAACGAAATTACATATATGCTAACTTATTAGTCATATTATATTAGTCGACCAAGTAATCCTTATCAATCATTTAGTATAGATGGATCAAACAAAAAAGATCATGTATATGATCTACTGGTATAATATATATATATATATATATATATATATATATATATATATATACATATATAAAACTAAAAAATGTATAGTTTTATACTCTCTTCGTTTTTTAATAGATGAAGTTTTGTCTTATTGCACAAAGATTAAGAAATTTATATTTATCTAGAAAGTATTTTTAAAGAAATAATTTGAAAATCATTTAACCAATTATAAAAAAGACTGTAAAATTTTATTGGTTGAACAGTTTCCAATAAAGATAAAGTAAACCTTAAAACCTCAAAACATACCTTAAAATTTTAAAACATCATCTACTTTGAAAAAAAATAAACCTTCTAAAACATCATCTTAAAAGAAACGGAGGGAGTATATATATCTCGTAAGTAACTTTCACAAAAATAACTCTGGTTATGCTAAGATTCCTAATAAAGTGCATATTCTTTGGTTGTTAAGGGATCAAAGATTTAAATTCAGAATCTAATATTTTAGACAAAATTTATATCACAATTTAATTCAAAAATATCTGATAAGATATATATATATATATTTTCAATCGAGTACGCATAAATCATCTGAATCAAACAAAGTTTTAGCAAAAAAAAAAACTGAAACAAATTGATAAAATATATGACATAGTCTAAACAAATTGGTAAACTTCGATAACACATGGTTGGATATTTGTAAAAATAAATATTTTTGTCATTCGTTGGAATCATTGTCGGCTTTAATCTTGAATTTGAACATGTGTAATTTAAAGCTTATAATCTTCTTTGGTTTTCTATGCAATGTGCGACTTAAAGCTTTGGTTCGATATACATGTATTATAATTTCGTACTATAATATAATTATGTGTAATGATTCACCGAAATATGATACTTTCTTTGATTGACTAAATAATGTTTTACGGATATATAAAAAACTAAATAATATGCTAGGATTATGTGTATATTGTTTTCCAAAAAAAAGAAGAAGAAGAAGATTATTTGTATATTTAATAATAACTAATGGTATATCTCAAAAATATAGGAGTGTAGTTAAAAATGTATTGGTCCAACCTAGACTATTTGTAAGTAGATAAAAGTTGCTTCTGTTTTAATAGTATTGATATTTATACTTTATTATTATTCGAGAAACTACCCGTTTAACATAAAATTATTTTATTCTTGTTTCTTAAATTTAACTTAAAATAAATTTACAATACTATTAATAGTAATAATTAAGAAATTAAATAATGAGTTAATTTATAAAAACATTAAAACATTTTAATTTGATTTTGTTAGATTTTCCTCAACTGATTTTGTTTGAACTAAAAATAATTAAATTTGTAACTAAAATTGATTCATTAATATTTTAAAGGTATATATATTTGATTGATTAAAGTAAGTAATCAAAAATATCATAATAATAAATCAGTGAAATGGTTCTACTATGACTTTTGTCTAGTATATTGTTTTGTAGTTCTCTTTTAATAGAGAAGATATTACTTTCATTTTAATATCAATAAACTATAATTATAAAATTTATAAAAAAATAGCATATAATTTTATTATTTTTTTCTTAAATTTTACTTAAAATTAATTTACAATAGTATTAATTATGAAATTAAATAATGCATTATTTTTTAAAAACATTAAAACACTTTAATTAAATTTTGTTAGATTTTACTCAACTGATTTTGTTTGAACTAAAAATAATTAAATTTATAATTAAAATTTATTGATTAAGATTTTAAAAGATGATATATATTTTCTTGATTAAAGTAAATAATCAAAAAAGTCATAATAATAAATCAATGAAATGGTCCTACTATGACTTTTGCCTAGTAAATTTTTTTGTACTTCTCTTTTAATAGAGAAGATGATAATTTATACTGAATAAAAAGATTTTTGAATTTTTTTAGAAAATACCAATTATATATTTACTTTACAAAAAAAGATAGAAAAGATAATACAAGTTCACAAAAATCTGTTACAATCTTAAAAAGTTATGATAATATTTTATAAGTTCACACACACACACACACACACACACACAAGCGCACACACACACACACACACACACACACACACATATATATATATCATAATCTACAAACTTTATAAATCTATCAACTTTTAAAATCGGGAAATTTGTGAAATATGACTCAAAATTTGATTTTAACCCCAAAAGTATACCTAACTTGACTCAAATGAAAAATTAATCCAAAAGGCTAGCGAAATTATAACCAACCCCTTATAACCAAACAAAGAAACGAAATTCATTTTTACGAATATAACAACGTAAAGTTTTTAGAGGTTTTGTAAGTCTTCTCATATAGTAGATCTTAAAAATAATTTATCAAATTTAATAAAAGATATTTTGATGTGGAAAAATTGAAATCATGTAATAGTAAAAAAATTTAAATAGTATAAATAAAGATCTAGTAAAATTGAATTGTAACATATATGCGTTTAGTTTTGTGTATATTAAACACTTTTAAGGGTGTTTTTCAAAAGTGACTTAAAATTTCAACTCAAATGCAAAACTAACCCACCATTTTTTTGGAACTTTTATTTGCCTTATTCACCCTAAATTTTCGAGTTATTCACAAAAATGTCATTGCTTTTTTTTTTTTAAAAATAAGTCTTTTACTCTATCATCCTTATCTTCACCAAATATTTACAATATTGTCATTGCCATCAATCCCCCAACTACCATGAACAACCAATTTAAAGGTCTTAATGACAAAAAAAATGATTTTTTTCTCTTACTATCTCATTTGTTGTGCATTCAAACCACATGTCTTTCACTTTCCTTAAAAAATCATTCAAAAAACCCAAGATTTTTATTCCAAACTTTATAATGTTCATAGAGTAACGGATTGATAGCTTGAGTATTGAAGTTCTGTGTGCTTGGAGAACTGTAAGCAAGTCATCTAACGGTCCAAGGTATGAAATCGATATTGTTTTTCAGATCTGTTCGCGAAGAAGACTTCTAGAGAAGTCTTCTGGTCAATGCATAGGTTAGTTTTGCAATTGACCTTTTGCGTTTTTTGACTAGAAGACTTCCCCAGCAGTCTTCTAACTTTCCTTTGATTACAAAAAAAACAAGTAAAACCGAGAAGACTTCCCTAGCAGTCTTCTCGGATAAACAGGTTGGTTTTGCAATTGACCAAAATTTGTCAGAAATTTGACTTCTGTAGAAGACTTCTCTAGACGTCTTCCGGCGGAAGACTTCTAGGGAAGTCTTCTTTTTTATAACATGAAGTCTTCTCAGCGTCGCCAGAAGTCTGCCTGAGTTACTTTTGCAATTGAGAATTAATAGCAAAACATTAAATATTAATGAGAAGACTTCTCTAGAAGTCTTCCGCTGGAAGACTTCTCTAGACGTCTTCTCAAGTTTTATTCCGGGTTTCTGGTCAAACATTTGGTAACGAGAGAATACTTCTTAAGAGGTCTTCCGGCGGAAGACTTCTAGAGAAGTCTTCTCATTAATATTTAATGTTTTGCTATTAATTCTCAATTGCAAAAGTAACCCAGACAGACTTCTGGCGACGATGAGAAGACTTCATATTATAAAAAATAAGACTTCCCTAGAAGTCTTCTACAGAAGTCAAATTTCTGACAAATTTCGGTCAATTGCAAAACCAACATGTTTATCCGAGAAGACTTATAGGGAAGTCTTATCTGGGAATTTCGATAATTTTTCAAAATCAAAAGTAAGCCAATATTTACAAAGGAAGACTTCTCAATATGTCTTCTACGGAGTAGACTTCTAGAGAAGTCTTCCTTCGTAAATTTACAATTGCAAAAATGACCTAAACGGAAGACTTCTTTAGAAGTCTTCTCTGGGGATGACTTCTTTAGAAGTTTTCTTCAGGGAAGACTTCTTAAGAAGTCTTCTACGTCAATCTTTATTAAACTTCAATTTTCTCAAAACTCAAAACAAATTTTTAATATTTTCTTGTTAATTAATGTGTATTGGGGCTCCTGAGTGAAATTCATAACTAAAATGATGATAATTATGAGGTTACAATCTTTTTTGTTTATTAATATTCCTAGCTAAACGTAGAAGACTTCTTAAGAAGTCTTTTGTGAGAAGACTTATGGAAGACTTAAGAAGTCTTTCGTAAGAAGACTTACAGAAGACTTACGGAAGACTTCTTAAGAAGTCTTCTGAGTTTTTTTTTAATATGATGTTGTGTGTTTGCTAATGTGTTTTAAGGGGTTGACTGGTTTTCCCGCTACTAGCCGCAAACGCAGCTTTTGCGGTTGGTAGCGGTTGTTGGCGTTTTGTAACAATCATACAAAATGTAATAAATCGCTTCAAATTGCTTCAAACCGCTATAAACCTCTAAAATTCAAAAGCTGGTTCCAGCTAGCGTTTGCGGTTGCGGGAGGGTAAATATATTTTTTTTCAAAAAAATATATAATAAAAACTAAAAATAATCAATTAAAATTTTAAATTAAATAATAAAATACCAAAATGTATACATTGTATTATAATTTATATTATAAAACTTTGAAGAAAAACATTTCTATAATTTGAAATAATTTAATAGTATAATTTCATAAATATAATTTTTATATTTTGTATAATAATATGATTTTTAATATTATTATAATTATATAAAATATAAATATTGTTAATTTATTATCTAACCACTGCTGCATTTAGTGGTTAACCAGTCATAAATATCCCGCAAACGCAACAATTTTTAACCGCTTTACCAGTCGTCCAAATCTCTTACTAACACATAAAACCGCAACCGCCCGCATACGCAAACACCCGCAGTCGCAAACGCAACCGCTGCGGTTGATAATGTCAAAGGAGCGAGAATGTTCTTTTTGAGTGATGGTTCTACACATGATGAACTTGTTGAAATGGCTGTAGAAGATTTTAACCTGGATAAGAACGCGGAGGTTTTGGATTTAACTTACTTGTTACCAGACGCACTAATGCAACAAATAGCTCCTGATACTCCTCCTATTCATGTTACAAGTGATAGACAAGTTCAGAGCTTGATCAAGATAAGTAAAACACATGTTGTACGTCTTTGTGTATCAAGCTGAGGCAGGATGAGAAATGTTAATGATGCCAACGCTGAAGGAAACCTAGCTGTTGAAAGAGAAGAAGAAAATGGAGCGGAAGAAGAAAATGAAGTGGAAGATCATGATAATTTGCCTCAAAATATAAATTATGAGGAGAAGTATGTTGCTGAAGTGGATGATGAGTTTTGAGATTACAGTGAGTATGAAAGAGTTAAGGATGAGGAAGAAGAAGAGGAAGAGAAAGAAGATATCTGTTTTGAGAATTTCAAAGAGACATATGCTAATGAAGGAGAAAGCTCGAATGGGATAGTTGACACCAATATCTATGTCAGCCAGACTTTTATCATTAAAGCGGCATTAGTTTCAGAGTTGCGGTTAACAGCAGTGAAGCATAAATTCTCCTTCAAAATATACAAGACCACTAAAACTCTACTTGTAGCAAAATGTCGTGTTCCTGGGTGCAAATGGAAGCTTAGAGCGAGTGTGAAACATGAAACAAACACGTTTTGGGTAACAAAGTATGTGAAGACTCATACATGTTCTGTGTCTGAACGACGCACTCACCGGAAACATTTTACTGTGAAGTATGTTGGTCAGCTTTTCATAGATCGCGTTGGAATCATTGATGAGTTAAATCTGAAGCATATCCAAGATGCAATGCGGAACATGTTTGGCATGAATCTAGATTACACCACTTCATACAGAGCATTGTTACATGCTCAAAAATTGGTAAGAGGATCAGCAGAAGAAGGGTATGAGAGGCTGCCTTCATATTTGGAGCAAATCACGTTAGCAAATCTGGGTTCTAAGACTAGTATAGAACTTGATGCTGAGAATATATTTAAGTATCTATTTATATCATTTGGAGCTTCTATTGCTGATTTTCAGTATCAGAGAAGGGTCATCGTGGTGGATGGGACTCACCTAAGTGGGAAGTATGAAGGTGTTATGTTAGTTGCAGCTGAAAAAAGATGGTAATTTTCAGATATTTCCATTGGCTTTTGGAATCGTAGATATAGAAGATGATGATGCTTTGGAATGGTTTTTCACACAACTGAGGAGTTGTGTATCTGATCAGCATGCTTTGATGATAGTCTCCGACCGGCATAAAGCCATTAAAAGCGCGTGTGAAAAGGTGTTCCCTTGGGAAACCCGAGAAATATGTTATTATCACCTACAACAAAACATTGTCCAAAAGTATAAAGGGAAGCATCTATTGTACTTGGTTAAAGGCGCTACTTATGCTCATACACTCTTCGACTTTAACCGCTACATGGAGGAGATCCATAATGCTACCCGGCACTGGCAACATATTTGGAGGAAGCGGACGTGAGACTATGGTCACGGGTTCATTTTCATGGAGAAAGGTAAAATATAAAAACGAGCAACATAGTTGAATCTATTAACTCCGCTCTCAAGAGAGCAAGAGGATTTTCCATAGTGTTTCTTTTGGATTTTATAAGGGAAAAGTTGGGAAGGTGGTATTGGAAAAGGCGAGAAGATGCTCTGAATCTCACAACTGAACATAGTCGAGGAGTTGAATACTTATTGGCGATTTGTGAGGAGTTAGCGGATACGATGACTGTCCAACCAATTGATGGAATTCGATTCTTTGTGGTAGGTGGCAAACGTGACTGTGTTGTCGATTTGGAACATAGTAAGTGTGATTGTGGTGTCTATGGAATAGAGAAAATACCTTGCTCGCATGCTATAGCATCTGGAACCTTTGCTAATCGGCATATTGCAACACTTTTGTTCCCCTATACTCGAGGGAATATTTGTATGCATGATACTCACAGAATATATATCTTTGTGGTGGAGAAGTTGAGTCTCGGACTTGTTTTCCTCCAGATGTAAAGTGTGGTCCAGGGCGACAAAAGAAATCAAGATGGTAATCTTGGTTGGAGCTATCTAGGATCAGAGGACACAAACCACGGAAGCTACCCAAGGATTATAGCTGCTCAAACTACAGACAACCTGATCATACACGTCCAAATTGTCCAAATAGTGAGAACTAATCTTTTGTAAGTCTTCCGGAGGATGTCTTCTGTAAGTCTTCTGCAAGTCTTCTGAAAGTCCTCTGTATGTCTTCCGGAGGATGTCTTCTTGAAGTCTTCAGTAAGTCTTCTGCAAGTCTTCTGAAAGTCCTCTGTATGTCTTCCGGAGGATGTCTTCTTGAAGTCTTCTGTAAGTCTTCGGTAAGTCGTCTGGATGTCCTCTGTAAGTCTTCCGGAGGGTGTCTTCTTAAAGTCTTCTTGAAGTCTTCGGTAAGTCGTCTGGATGTCCTCTGTAAGTCTTCCGGAGGGTGTCTTCTTAAAGTCTTCTGTAAGTCTTCTGTAAGTCATCTGTAAGTCTTCGGTAAGTCGTCTGGATGTCTTCTGGAAGTCTTGTGCACTTATATCTTATGTCTTATGAACTTATCTTATGTCTTATGTATTGTGTTTGAATAGGTTCTTTCATTAGAATTAGAATTATGTACAAAATATTAGTTCAAGGTTACAAAATATTAGTTCAAAGTTACAAATGATTAGTTCAATCATACAGATCCAAGCCCTCAATATCGGTTTCTCTATTGTTACCAAGGGTCTCATTAAATAGGTCAATAACCATCTTCTCCCTAATGCTCTTGACGTTCTTATCAGACAAGACATGAGGAAATGATTCCATTCCAAGAGCATGACACTTAATGTATTTCAAGGTGAACACACCACAATCACCAGCACGACATTGAGGTACTCTGGCAGCCACTCTCGCATATGTGAATGGCTCTAGTGTGTATTTCACTCGCTCTTCGACGGAGCCAGCACATTCAACAAGCAGATAAGGTAGCATCTTGGCAAAAGGCTCCATTAACTCGGCGAGTTGAGAAGGTCTAATATGGGAAATAATGTTGTCCCAGATGGTGATGTGCCTGTTTGGAATGGACACCCAAATAGCAATCCAATGATCATTCTTGAAGTTCACTGGCGCATAAATGTCATCCACATCCGATCCCCAAACCTTATTTGTTTGGCAAAATCTGGGTAGTAAACCAGCATAATAATCTCAACTCCCTGCAGGGAGCATCCTTCCTAACCCGTTTGCATTGGGCTCTGATCTCTTAAACTCTGGGTACTTGAACGTCCACATTCTGCTAAACACGTGATCAAGAATGCAAAGCCTCTCGGTCCTAAAGTGCTCTGGATGCCTCTGAAACCGCTGCCTCAGTAAATTGATATAACCATCCATATGTTGCATTGAAAACATAACAAGGCATAAGACTTCAAGAAGACATAACAAGTCAGAAGACTTCCAGAAGACTTACAGAAGACTTCCAAAAGACTTCCAGAAGACTTCCAGAAGACGTCCTCCGGAAGACTTCCGGAAGACTTACAGAAGACTTCCAGAAGACGTCCTCCGGAAGACTTCCAGAAGACTTACAGAAGACTTCCAGAAGACGTCTTCCGGAAGACTTCCGGAAGACTTACAGAAGACTTCCACAAGACTTCCACAAGTAAACCTTAAAAATCTTACCGAGTCGTAGAGCCATTTTAGGGGTGTTCGGATGGTGGAATACCACAGACTTGGCCCCGATGGTCTTTTATCAAAAGCTATTTTATGAGTCCTGAAAACAACAAAACTAGATCAACAAACAACAACAACCAACTTAATGTTCTGTGGGAGATTAGTACTTACAAATCTTTTTTCAAAAATTCATTAAGCAACTTAGTGTTATTCTTGTCAAGGGGAGCAAACGGATCATAGCCAAGACCAACCTTCTTGTTCGGCACGATCACTTTGGCTGTGCTGTTGCCCTGATAAGGAGACTGTTGTGATGCAGCAAGCTTCCTATCTCGCTCACTCTTTCCCCTGAGGAATGCCATGGTAGCATCTTTCTTTACCCGGTGTCTCTCTTCCGCCCTATCCAAGTCTGATTTAGTTGGCTCAGTTTTGTCCATAATGACAACACTTGGATCTTCCACCTCCGGGACCCGAGGTGCATTGATACTACTCATTTGTTTTTGGTCAGTGTCTTTGTTGACACTTCCTAATTCTTCCCATTCACACTCTCACTCTGCAAATTCGAGTTCAATCCACATAAAATTAACTTAGCCAAAGGTTCCAATCAACAAATGAAACACATGTACCATCCATCCAATCAACAAATGAAACAAAATCCATACAAAATACAACTTTCACTTCTTATTCTTAGTATTCCTCTTCATTTTGATATTGGGAGAGGTTTCAGTACTAACCCTAGTTCGTGCGCAGCATTATCCGGTTCTGAAATTGTGAGTTGAAGTTCATTGTGGTTGATTCCCACCTTCTTCTCCACAGCTTCAATCCTATCGGCAAGAAGCTTGATCTCCTTTAGGCACTGCCCAAACCCATCAGTCATAACTTTCGTCAAGTTCTTGAAACTTTGTTCAAGATCTTCTTTCTTAACCCCACTCCACGAAACAGAAGGAGCCTCAGTACGAGCTTCAGAAGGAGCCTCAGTACGAGCCTCAGAAGGAGCCTCAATACGAAGTTTCTTCCAGGGTCTTCTTTCTTCCTTGAAAGGAAGCTCAAGAGATTCATCCTTGACAATGATGACATTTGGATTGGTCCACGGCTTAGTACCATGGTCTGCCCAGCACTCTTTGCCCCACTTCATCTTACGTTCACCACCACAGATGAGATTCACGAGGTTCTCAACTGCCACATCGGTGTTATCATTGTCCCACTGAGGGAACAATTCACCAAGCTCCTTCACCACTAGGTTCACCACACGAGTCTGCAGGAAGTAATGAATAACAAGTTAGATACTGAGACAATAATCACTACCATATCAAGTTAGATACTGAGAAATACCTGTGTGCAGATACCTTCTTTGACAATTTTTTGTCCTTTATGCCCCTTATAAGCCATCAAAGGAGGACTAGGTTTGTTTCGTATGGGCTTTCCATACTCTGCAGCAAAGTCGGGCATAGCGAAGTAGATCCAGACTTGGAGTACTTGAATAAACCCATCAATGGTGTAAGATTTTGTCAAATCCTTAGCCTTCACAGAGTCCATAAGGATCTTAAACGCCAATCTCCCCCATGGGTAGGCCTCAAACTCTTCAAGATTCATCACTAGCTTGGTAGGACTAGCCCGTGTAGCGGATGTGGACTTTCGTCCTTCAATGAATCTTGTGTAGATGGCTAGGTATCCCAGTCTCATGCGGTCATTCCGAGACTAATGTCCACATCTCCCACACGCCGCCACTATTTGTTGGGAGCTTGGACCAGAATCGATATCAACACCCATCAACTCCCAGAACCGATACAAATCCTCTGTTAGCCCTACATGAGGATTATCCACATGCTCAACATAGTCGCAGTTAAGACCGGTGAGATGTTCGAACTCAATGAGTGAAAACCTCACCGGCTCTGAACCAATGAGACTCCACAGCTCGTACTTCTTCTTGACATCGAGCTGAAAACAGAGCATATAGTGAACCATCCTAGACGCCCAACCAAAGTTTAACTCCCAGAACTTTATGAAGACTCCCAACCTAGAGTTCTTCAGCTCTCCCATTCATCAGCATGGAGAGCATCCTTTACAGCAGGAAGTAATCTGGGGTCATCAGTATGATATCCAATGCTCTTCAATGGAATGAGCTCTTCCCTAAGGGTGAACAACCTCTTCGGAAGTACTGGTAATTCCATTGTATAGCCTGCAAACAATGATAAAACAACATCTCAAACATAAAACAAACACACCAAGAGTTTTATACTAACATACAGACTGTGAAGACTTCGGAAGACTTTGGAAGACTTCAGAAGACTTCAGAAGACTTACAGAAGACTTCGGAAGACTTACCGAAGACTTACGGAAGACTTACCGAAGACTTACGGAAGACTTACCGAAGACTTACGGAAGACTTCATGGAAGACTTACGGAAGACTTCATGGAAGACTTACAGAAGACTTCATGGAAGACTTACGGAAGACTTCGGATGGCTTCCATTAAGTCTTTCGGATGACTTCCATGAAGTCTTCCGGATGACTTCCATGAAGTCTTCCGGATGACTTCCATGAAATTTCCGGATGAATTCCATGAAGTCTTCCGGATGACTTCCATGAAGTCTTCCGGATGACTTCCATGAACACTTACGGATGACTTCCATGAAGATTTATGGCAGACTTCCGGGAGACTTACGGACAAATGGGTTAACTTGAGGTCGGAAATGAAAGAAATAGAGGAAGAAGTCAAGGGGAGAAACGAACGGTTTCAGATCTGAAATAAAGAGGAACCGGTAGTCGGAAGAGATTCATCGGAAATCGGCACAGTAATCTCCTTACAAGAGGAGGCTAGGGTTTTCACCAACTTTTTTTTTGTTGAAACACCAAAAAGTGAAAAAAAAACAGTGAAAACTACTATTTATATGTACGGTAAATTATCAGGTTAGGTTAAATATATTTTGATTTTTTCCGGTTAATTTCAAATTGAAGGTAAATTAAGTTCGAGTTTGGTTTGGAAGACTTCTTGAGAAGTCTTCTCGGAGTCTTCCGTGAGGTCTTCCATGAAGTCTTCTACTGCATTATATGTTAGAAGACATCCTGGGAAGTCTTCTAGAAGTCTTCCGAAACTCTAAATCAATTAACTAACCAAAAAACACTTCCTTAAGCATAAAATAAACTTAGAAAGTGTTTAAAATCATCTTATTAGAGGATCACTAACACATATTCGTCAAATTCAAAAAAAAAGTTAAGAAGATAGATTTCAAAATCTACGCTTAAAACTACCTACAATACTATCACATATGTTACTAAACCCTAAACCAATGAATACCATAACTCATTCTACATTAAATCATCTAGGTTGAAAACAATTCAATTTAGTTGATATAAATTTACATTATTTACAAATGTTTGTGGTTACATGATTTCTATTTTTCCTCTATATAAATATTTTTTTATGAATTTTATAAATTATTTTTAGGATTTGTTGTTTGAGAAGACTTCTAGAGAAATCTTCTGGAGAATACGTACATGGAAGTCTTCTCAGAGAAGAATTTCGGAAGACTACTGGACGACTCACGGAAGACGTCCGGAAGACTTCCGGAAGACTAAGCCATTAGGCGGGAATTTGAATTTCACTGAAATTCAAGCGATAAAATTGTAGAGTCTTCCATGAAGTCTTCTACTGCATTATATGTTAGAAGACATCCCGGGAAGTCTTCTAGAAGTCTTGTCTTCCGAAACCCTAAATCAATTAACTATCCAAAAAACATTCCCTTAAACATAAAATAAACATAGAAAGTGTTTAAGATCATCTTATTAGAGGATCACCAACACATATTCATCAAATTCAAAAAAAAAATTTAAGAAGATAGATTTCAAAATCTACGCCTAAAACTACCTACAATACTATCACACATGTTACCAAACCCTAAACCAATGAATACCATGACTCATTCTACATAAAAATCATCTAGGTTGAAAACAATTCAATTTTAGTTGATATAAATTTACATTATTTACAAATGTTTGTGGTTACATAATTTCTATTTTTCCTCTATATAAATATTTTTTATGAATTTTATAAATTATTTTTAGGATTTATTGTTTGAGAAAACTTCTAGAGAAGTCTTCCGGAGAATACGTACATGGTAGTCTTCTCAGAGAAGACTTTCGGAAGACTATTGGACGAGTCACGGAAGACGTCCGGAAGTCTTCCGTAGGAGACTTACAAGGAAGTCTTCTCACGCAAAAAGGTTATTTTGGTAAAATTGAATACAGTTTTTTTGTTTGCTCACAAGGAGTTTATTGTATTTTCACTAGCCTTTTGGGTTATTTTTGCATTTGATTGAATTTGAGGTACACTTTTGCTTTTGAAATCAAGTTTTGAATCATTTTTAGCAATTTTCCCTACTTTTAAAGTTGATTTTGATAACATAGGGTCGACGAGCTATTTCCCCACGAGAAGTATCATATAGCATCAGATCCCCATCAAACTATGACCTAGTGTCAAATCTCCATGATTTGAAAGTTACAAACTTATTTCTCCACAAATTAACAATTTCGAATGTATTTCTCCCCGAACTGATACTTCGAAACTTAATTACCCACGGACCGTGGTTTTAATTGGTTTATTATTAACCAAATAATTTAAACCGACTAAACTAAACTAAAATTCATTTTAAACAATTTTTTATAAATGAATATTGTATTAGGTTTATATTTTTGTGTTTTCTGAAATTTAAAAGAAAAAAATTACATCAAGATTTCATTTTTATAAAGGTTAATAAAATCACAATGAACAAATAAGCTTGTTAAATTTGTTCTTTTTTTTAAAATTTGAAAGAAAAAAAATCAAATTTTGATAAAAATATATGTCAAAAAATCTATTTTTTTAAAAATTTGATTTACTTCAAAATTCAACAAAACATAGATTTTGACATATACTTTTATCAAATTTTAATTTTTTGGTTTCAAATTTAAAAAAATACAAAAATTAATAAGCTTATTTGTTCATTGTAATTTTATTAAATTTTGTAAACATAAAATCTTGATGTAATTTTGTATTTTAATTTTTTTTAAAACGCAAAAATATTTTAAAAAATTAGGAAATCTTTTTTGAATTCAAAAAAATCTATATTTTAAAATTTCAACAAGAAAATAAACAATATTCTTTAATAAAAATTGTTTTAATTGAATTTTGGTTTGGTTTAGCCGGTTTAAACTATTTGGTTAATAATAAACCAAATAAAACCATGGTCTATGGGTAATTAAGTTTCGAAGCATCGGTTCAGGGAGAAATACATTCAAAATTATTAATTCGTGGAGAAATAAGTTTATAACTTTCAAATCGTGGAGATTTGACACTAGGTCATAGTTTGGTGGGGATCTGATGCTATATGATACTTCTCGTGGGGAAATAACTTGTCGACCCGATAACATATGTTGTAGTATTGTATGTATTCTTAGGCCTAGATTTTGGAAGCTTAATTTTTTTTGAATAAATAAATTTTCACTTATAATGTTTAGTTTTCTTTGTATATTAAATACTTTTAAAGCTGATTTAAAGTTTTGTGAAGTGTTTGTTTCTAATTAATTAATTATTTTGAGTTTAGGGTTTAGGTGACTTTTAAGTCTTCCAACAAATAATGCACTAGAAAACTTCTTCAGAATTCTTCTGAGCGAATAGTAAATTTATGGTCTAGAATACTTTCAAATAAGTCTTCTAGGAGGTCTTCTATTAGAAGACTTACTTGAAAAGTCTTTTGAATCAAAAATATTTAATTTTATTGAAATTTTTGTCTTCTTATATAAATAAAAGTTTACACATTCCCTCTATTCCTCTCAAATGGGTGCAACAAAAATATAATGTTTCTTATTCTAAAACTCTCTAATCTCTTTGAACTTAAAACATCAAACTTTATATGAATTTCTTATTTTTATCTCATGCATTTCTCACTAGTTTATTTTGTTTTTGTAGGTTTTTCATTACATGATTTTCATCTTCCACTCTTTTAAAGGTAGATCTACAAATTATATTTTTTTTTTCATTTGGTAACGTCATGTTGCTTAAAGCTCTTACCTTTTGAATTTTTTTTTGTTTTAAGTTTTTACCTTATTTTTGAAGTTTTTCAATGTTTTGAAGCCGTTTGAATGATTTTGGATATTCAGGTTTTTCAGATCTGAGACACACTGACCGTTTTGGTAAGTTTCTATGGTGAAGTTTTTGTAAGTCTCTTGTTGCTTAAAGCTCTTACTTTTTCCCCAAAATAAAATTCTCCAATCTCTCAATAAAGACCAAAAAAAGACCAAACTTAAAAAGACCAAACTTAAAAAGACCAAACTTAAAACTTATCATTTTTTTCTTAGAACTTAAAAAGACCAAACTTTATATAAACTTATCATTTTTTGTCTAATGTATTTTTCACCATCTTGTTTTGCAGGTAAACATATTTCATACACTACAAGAAAAATGCTCATTGTTAGCGCGGATTATATGCTATGTTAGCGTTTTGATAGCTCACTCACGACTGCTGTGTATACGGCAGCCATCATAGGTACCCCCTCTACAATAGCGTTTTTCTATGATGCTACGAAATGTTCGTTTACGATAGCGTTAACTAGCTGATGTTATTAATGAATCTACGGCACGATTATTTTTTGTTACAAATTGATTATGATACGTATTGCGTGCCATGGTATCGACTTCTACAATAGCAATAGCTTATTTTGGTAATTGCTGTGGTTAAGTGCTATACTAAAGGTTTTAATAGCTTAGAAATATATTATGGTAGTTTACATTATATGAAATTGTTAATGCTATGATTTACAAGCATAACTGATTTTTTTTAGCTATTGTTATTTTGTGTAGGAGCTATGAATTTGCATTTTCGAAAATTTGTAATAAAAAAAAGCAGAAACTTCAAAACAAACTACCCCTTTCATAAAACAAGTTTCACATACATAAGTCATTACACATAAGTGTTACTGATGCAGTTCTAAAACATAAACCAAAGTCATAAGCAATAATATAATACATCAAGTTCATTAGACTAGCTTAAACACTAGCTAATTGTGGACCTAAGTTCTTCATTCCCTCAGCTTCTGCAAGAATGAAAACTCTGATCAGTTATGCAATTACATATGCATGTTTAAACAAACAAAACAGAATACTTACAACAGCTTAAAATATGACCAATTTATCAATTGGCCATGCAATTGATGAACCGTGTGCATCTTTCAAACACTCTATTTCATCAGATTTCCTCCAAACTTCTGCATCATCTACGAGCACTGCATCTACCCACACTCTAGCTGCTTTCGGACCCAACCGCACAAAGTGGACCATTTGAGTTGGGTCTGTTGAATGGATACGACCTTCAGCAACAACTTGTTTTCTCTCACCAATGTCCATCAATTTGCACTTCTGATTCTGTTTCATTGTCTGTGATCCATGCTTAAGCTGACACTTTACAATAAACATGCACACAATTCAAAACACAGATATTAAGATGACCAGATGATTGAACATATAAGTTAAAAATTTACCTGATCAGTTGCAGGAGACTCCTCAGTATGAATTGATGTTGTTGCTCTTGATGTTGCACATTTTCTCCCACTTGTATCAGTAGGCGACTTAGAACCACCAGATGTAACTTTCATACCCGTAGGAGATTGTCCTCTTGTTGCTTCTGGTGGATCGTCAAAGACAACTTTGGTAGCAGGCCATGATATAAAAGAATGTAAGCAGTCCTCAAGGTATGAATGATCCATCGTAGGCCTCCATAAATATGTTCCATGCTCATGTACAACATCCAAGAATACTTTAACTGCTTTAGGTCCTAGAGGAAGTCCATTAACCAATGCTTTAGGTTCTTTTGTCTGCCAACGCCCTTCACCAACAACTACACTATCAACAGACAAATCCAGAAGTTTGCATTTGTTGAGAGAATTTGCTCTTGAGCCCTATCAAACACATTCAGAAAAAGAAGTTATCATAAGCGAAATAATGACCTTATTAACTATGTAACTCCAAGAATGAAAAACATTTACCAGTGGTGCAATGTCTTCATGTTCAAGCCCCAAACCTAGTTCCACGCATTTTTTCTTTGGCCATGCAATAATATGACCAACAGCTTCCTTAATTGTGCACATGTTAGTCGCAGGTCTCCAGAGGAATGCTTCAGGTTCAGTAGCTTCATCAACCAAGACTTTAACATCATTAGGACCTAATCGACTGTCATTCACTATGTCTTCAGGGTCAGAAGAAATGATACGACCCTCAGCAACGTTTCCATCTTCATCAGCCCAGTCAATGAGAAGACACTTCTTATGTGGTATCTTGTTCACACTTTGTTAAATGTTCAGTTGTAAAAGTATAAGAGTACTGTAAAGTAGAAAAAAAATGCCATTGACCTCATATAAATTACTTACTCTTGCAGCCGAGTTTTCACCCATTTCATTGTCATCTCTCTGTAACATAAACCCAACACAAAGCTTATTATTATGTGATAAGCACATATCTTTATGTATTCTTGGAGATGTAACTAACCTGGTTTTTTACTTTCGCAAGTTCAGACTGTAGCTCGGTAACCTTTTGCATGAGATCAATTTGTGTTTGTTGCATTGCAGAAATTGACTTCTGGTTGACATTGAAGCAAGCTAATTTCGTCTTACTAATATTCCTCCCCATCGCTCTCATACGACCAGGATTATCAGGTCCTAAGACCTGGATGAGCGTATCTTCATCCAGATTTTTTCCACTCTGACTACCACGCTTAACAATGTCAGCTGCCTTTTTCTGTAGACCACATTACAATTAACAGAAAAAGTTATAAGATTGTCTTAATTGGAGGAACAGATTATGTTATAAACCTACAATTTTCTCAGCAGCATTTGTGTTGATGGGAGTTCCATCTTTTCTTGTACGTGACCTCACCCAGACTTTAAGTCTCGACACTTCAGATTTGTCTTCAGAACTATTTTTCTGTTGCAAAATTATATGTCAACAGCCTTGTCTACAGATAAAAAGGAAACCAAAATCTGAGATAAATATGCTTACCATCTCTTCTGCTAGTCTAACCATTCCCTTTCTACTACAAGTGTGAGGAATCTGTTTGCTTCTCCTCTCTTTGTAGCTATCACTCAGAACCTATCATTTTGTAATAACGATCTTATTAATCTAGTTAGTAATAACGATATTATTCATCTAAGAATGTATACCTTGAATTCTTGGCTTGTTTTTAGCTTCACAAATTTGCGCCACTCAGTTGGATGAACATTCTTAGGTCTGAGATTCATCCTTTGTTGGTTATTTTCAGCTTCATTGATTTGGGTAACTAGACGTGACTTGGATGATCTCCACAAGGCTCCCATCTGCTTAAGAACTGCAACCCTTTGGTGGTCCTCATCAACTTCAAACCTTGCCTGCACACGTAGTTAGCCAATCAATAATCAATAACTTGATGTCTATTCATAAATATACATGCTATCATTGTTTAGAAACTGTCACCTGGACTGATTTCCAAAGAACTGTCTTCACTTCTTCACTAACTTTTTTCCAATTTTCAACTGTAACAGGCACGTGCTCCCTTACCAACGGACCCAAATATGAAGATAGCTTGACTGAACCAGGACCATAAGCTTCTCCCATAAAAGTGAAATCCACATGAACTCTGGTATTTGGATCTTTGGCTAGGTCTCTCATCATTGTTGGACCACGCTTTCTCTTACGGGAGGTTCCACCTTCAGCCTCCTGAGTATGTTCTATCTCTCCTTCAGGCTCGTCGCCATTATGTTGCTCTGGTTGAGGCTCCTCTTCCTGTTGTTGCTCCTCCTCATGTTCCTCTTCTTGTTCTTGTTCCTCCACACGTTCGTCTTCCTGTTCTTGTTCCTCCACACATTTGTCTTCCTGTTCTTGTTCCTCCACATGTTCCTCTTCCTGTTCTTGTTCCTCCACACGTTCCTCTTCATCTTCTTCTTCATGTGTTTGGACAGTACCAACGAACTCAACTTCGTCATCTGCCTTTTTTGGCTTCTTTGCTTGTCTCTTTCCACGTTTAGTCTTCTTTGCACGTCCCATCTTAATTCACCTGAAACATAATAAGAAATACATAGTTAACTTCATACTCAACAGAACACTGAAACAATCACACTACAACCTCAAAACAAGAAACAACCAGACAAGCATACAATGACCAAGCAAGTAACACAATCAAAAACAATGTCAATAAAGCAACTTCGTCACACATATATCCCTTCACAATCAGTTCTGACATTCTCAGTATCATCAATGTCGACATCCAAGTCAACATCCGACGGTAATGGCCCTATATCTGCATTTCCCTCTTGAATATCTTCCTTATTGTATCTTCTAGAAGGACCTTTCATGACAATATACCAGTTTGATGACTCATCTTCTCTGGAGTAAAACACTTGCTTCGCTTGAGATGCTAGAATGTAAGGGTCACTTGCAAAGGAGGCTTGACTCTGATTCATGTTCACAAGTGTAAAACCATCTTCGATCTTTACTCCGTTACCCTTAACTGCCCATTGACATCGAAACAGAGGAACATAGAAGACATTGTAGT
>CAJHQQ010002740.1:0-58576 GCA_905132885.1 Moricandia moricandioides
GAAGATGAAATGTGTCCTCTTCAAATGTGATTGGTTCGACCCGACGGTTAATAGGGGTATTCGGTATAACAAATTTGGAGTTGTGGATATCAATTCAAGACGAAGGTACAACAAATTTGAGCCCTACATCTTGGCAGCTCAAGCAGACCAAGTTTGTTTTATTCCATATCCGCGGATTAGACAATCTGGAATATCCTGGTTAGCCGCTATTAAAGTTACACCTCGGAGTCGTGTAGTGAGTGACGATGAACAACTGCCTTTGCAAGGAGATGCTGTTAACGAAGTGGCAGTACCTGAACAACCTGTTGATGAAATTTTACTTGTTGATCCTCAGAACCTAGGATATGAACATCTTCCAGATGATTTAGCGGATGAAGGCAATGAAGATGAATTTGAAGAAAATGATGAAATAGATGATGGTTCAGAAGATGATGACGAGTAATAACATATATATATATATATGTATGTATTTTGTATTGTATTAATGTTTTTGAAGTTTTGTATAATTAATACTTTTAGAGTTTTAGTATTTTTTAATATTAATTAAGAATTTTCTGATATATTGAGGTTTAGAGTTTTAAAATGATATACTTATGAAGTTTAAGGTTTGAAGTTTGGGGTTTCGGACATAGGGTATAGACAACTGTAGTCCCTTTTTGGTCGTTACAATTGGTCCCTCTCTGGTCATAAATATTGGTCCCTTTTTGGTCGTAAATGTTGGTCCCTATCTGGTCGTAAAACACTGGTGGTCCCAGGCTGGTCGTAATATATATATATATATTTTAAATATTGGCCTCTTTTTGGTCGTAAGAGTTGGTCCCTCCCTGTAAAACACAGGTGGTCCCAGGCTGGTCGTAATATATATATATATTTTAAAAATTGGTCCCTTTTTGGTCGTAAACATTCCCTATAAATACCAAGTCTCATTGGAAATTGGACATCAAAACACAAACAAAACATCTCTTTCTTTAAACATCAAAACACAAAATTCTTTGTAAAAAACATATAGTTTAGTTTTTGCCTAAGAAATTTGTAAAAATATCTTAGACAAATGGTTCCATAGATTTGAAATATTTCTATAGAACCTTTGCCTAAGTTATTTATACATGTCTTAGGAATATTTTTTTTCATGACTTTCTTTTTGGTGGTAAATGGGATGTAATGTTTGAATTTGACCTTCTTTTTGGTGGTAAAAGTTTGGTCCCGAAGTGGTCGTAAAGCCTTCTAGATTCTTATTGGTCGTTAAGTGAAAGTAAATTTTGGACTATAAGTGGTCGTAAATATATATAGAATCTAATCGGTCGTAGTGTCGTCACTGGTGGATGCTGATTAGTCGTAACAAGTGGTCCCTAATTGGTGGTAAATTCACTTTGGTCGTAATCTAGAAGTAGTTTACGACCACATTACGACCAAAGGTAAATCCCTATATAAACTCGTCGACCAGAGCTCATTTCGTCGTTCACCATACTCTCTCACTAGCCACCACTTTCCCTCTCTTCAGGTATGTTTTTTTTCGGTTTTAGTTTTAGTTTTTAGTTTAGGTGGTTAGTTTAGGTGGTTAGTTTAAGTGGTAATTAGATTAGGTTTGGAATTGGTTTAGCACAGGATTAGATTATTTATATTAGATAATTAGTATTTAATTACTTTTAAAATTATTTTGGAATTAATTGTTTCTAATCATAATTTTTATTTGTATATGTAGATATGGCCGGGAGAAAGAGATTAAGAAATCACGCAGCGAGAAGCCAAACTGCTTCTTACGGCGAAACATTTCTCGGTTCGTCGTCGTCGGATCCATCAGCTACTAGCTCTGGCCAGCCCGAGAGTTTGTCGTCCCTGAGACCGCGGCCCAAGGCACTCAACCATCTTATGTGCCTCCTCCTCCGTTTGTGCCACCGCAGCAGCCTCTTGATCAGTTTGACGTCGTGCCTCCCTACTATCCGCAGCAGGATGATCATCAGCAGTATCATGATCGTCATCTGCACCAGCTTCATGATCATCATCATCAGCAGCAGCAGCAGCAGCAGCATCAGCAGAAACAGCATCATGTCCCTCCTCCAGTCCATGAAGCTGCTCCGCCTCCTCCTCCGGGTGTCCATCCGGATTTGCTTGTGCCACCGGATGCTCCCTACGCTAGATACACAGTGGAAGATCTTCTCCAAATGCCGGGCCGAGAAGGTTTACCTATCATCGATCCAGATTGACCACCAAACACGCTCTGGTAATTTTAATTATGATTTTTTCCATATATATGAAATTTTAATTATATATATTTCATCGATCTAACATTCATGAATTTTCAATTTTTGTATAGGTTTCCAACAGATAATCGCTTGGGACGGAGCGTCGCAAACATCATAAGGTCGAACTTCCGGGAGCCTCATCCGAACTGGTCCCTTACACCGGACCACGTTTGGAGGACTTGGTTCAAATGTTTTGCGGTAAGTTATTTTCTTTCTTAATTAAATTAATTTATTTCACTTTTTAATTTCATTTAAATATTTAATTATTTCATTTAATTATTTTTCGCAGCAAAAATGGAACTGGTCTATTGCGGTCAACGAGACCGTGAAGGAAGGGTTTTACGAGAAGGCGCAAGAACGCCTTAAGAATATTGTCGGCGATTGGAAGGATAAGTGGAGGTTTGATCCCGAGGTCAGCAAATGTAAACCGACCTACATCAGCGATTACGTTTGGAATGGCTTGACGGCTTATTGGAATATGCCGAAGTCAGTTAAAACTTCGGCCAGTTGCTCCAACAACCGAATGGCGCGTGATGTTGAGGGTAATTTGGTCGTTGTGCCCCACACTTCTGGACAGACTTCTCATGCAGGGAAAGCTCTAAAATTGTAAGTACTAGCTAAAATTTTAAAAAATTTTAAAAATTTTTAATTTGTTTTTAGCTTTTTCATAATTAAATTGTTTATTGATATATTAATTAATTAGTTTAATATATTTAATTATGTTGTTCTCTATAGGCTGCGGTGGAAGGAGCACCACCGTCTCTTGCCCGACTTTACAAGTTGACCCATCAGCGTTCTGACGGGACGTTTGTAGATCCCCGAGCAGAGAAGATCTACAACGATGTTGAGGAGCAGATTCAGGAGGTCCAGACCCAGTTGATGGTGGAACAAGGGGAACCCGTTCAGTTATCCATTGTTGAACAAGACAAAATTTTTGAGAAAGTAATTAATTACTATTCGATTTTATAGTTAATTATGTATATACTAACTCATTTAATTAATTTAAATTATTTTAAATGAAGGTTATCCCGAAGAAGAGGGGACGGATGATCGGGATCGGTACGGTGAACGATGTCCCGAGGGCTAGAGCTGAATACGCTACAAGACAGCAAGAAGAATCTCAGCAGCTCCGAACCGATTTGACAACCGCCAACCAAGTCATTTCGACCCTCCGGACGGACAACGAGGCCAACATGAACCACATTAGGGCCATGGCGGAGATGTTTGATGTTATGGCGGAAACAAACCCAGCCCTTGCGGAAATGTGGAGACCTCGACGTTCAACGATCTATCCCGACCTAACTCCAGAAGAACGAGCAAATGCAGAGCGAGGTGCCGATGAACATACCTCCCAGTTTTTCGCAGACATTAATCTTAATAATTAATTAATTAGTTTTCTTATGTAATTTGAATATATATTTTTATTATGTTTTGGATATATTAAGTTAAGTTTATATATTTTCGAAACTGAAGGATTTTTAATTAAATATTAAATTTCGTAAATTAAAAATTTTAAATTTGTGAATTTTAAAAGGTGAAATTTTATTATATTTCTAGAGGTGAAGTGGTCGTATTAAATAAATCAAACCGAATTTATCTAGTCGTACCTTTTACGACCAAGTTGTGTTTATGGTTCAAGACTCGAGGTTATGTGGTCGTACAGTTTACCTCCATTTAAATACTGTTTTACGTTTAATTTGACTTCTACTTTACGACCAGGCTTTACGACCAATTTACGTCTAATTTTGTGGACGTAACTTTACGTCAAATCAACCTCTAGTGTACGACTACATGTTTTACATCCGTGTTACGACCAAAATATTTAGTCGTAATATTTAAGTCTACTTTACAACCAAAAGTGAATTACGACGGGCTAATAACGACTAAACGCTTTTCGTTGTTATGTGGTCGTAAAAGGCCATTTACGACCAGATAACCTCTAAATGTGTGGTCGTTATGCCCACGTTTTCTTGTAGTGGGAGAGATACTCGATTCCCGATCGGTGCAAATCACATAAGCCGAGAACTCATAGCAGATTTCAATACCAAAACGGAATCAGGTTGAAATCGTAAACGAGTCAAGTAATTCGGGCTTGACCCCGCATACTCCAGGCACAAAAATAAACCTAGGTCTTACCCTAAAACTCCATTCTTAACTCTCAAAGACATAGTATCATTGATACGAGATACAAAAAGTTGCCTCTTCATTGATACTTGGACGTTCATAAACTTCTCAAAAATCCTACGTCTCAAAAATGTCCGTCCAAATGAAACAACAAGTATCACGATCCACTAGAATGAAGGAAATGAGGAACACACTCACACTCCCTCGTTCTCGTTGACGCTTTGTCCGTAAAAAAATATGACTACGAAATGAAGATATAATCAAAAGGCCCCAAGGGGAGAAATACATTACATAACATAAACATAAAAGGGAAAATGCTCACTTCAAATACAATTACCCTTCACGGTCTATAAACAAAATTACCTGAGATCAAGTAATCACTGACACCGAGCGGAGCCGAAACCTGATCCACCCTGACATCTTCTCCCAGGACAGCATGTCGAATCTCCTCAGGAGAAACCGGGATCAGAGCCCAATGTTCCCAAATCCTCCCTTCATAAATAACGCAAACACATGCGCGCGCGCACACACATACACACGCACGCATGCACATAGACACACACACACACACACACACACATATATATATATATATAACCCAATAAAACACAAAATCTAACTGAGCCTAGTGATTTAGCATCATCATCATAAGACATTTCGAGATATGAACGTGTGATGCTACATGCAGTACACGGTCTACAGGGTTTGACTCATGTCTTCGTGACCTTGTTCCATATCGCAAGACCCATTCACGGTAAGTGTAGAATTTCGGTAGAGTGATTATACAATAAGACTTCACATGATTCATACTTCAATATTTATATATATATATATATAACAATTAATACTTGAGTACAAGTAAATAAGGCTCATGATAAACCTCTGTGCATATTCATAAATAATTCTTAAGTGCAATTGTTTACGCAAAATAAACAATACACAGTTCAACAATAACCAATAGAATTTACTTCTCAATCCATCATTCTATCATGCCTCACTTTTACATGACCTATCTAACCAGCTATCCAAACTTATCTTTAACTCGAAAATCAATCCATCATCACAAAGAAACTGATTCAGACAACAACTTAGCTTCCTTACCTGTTCAACTAACGATTGGTGATGACCATAGGCAACCACTTTAACTCAGATGATCACTACAAAAATGGGTATTGATATCACATGAAGATAGCAAGATTTCTCTAAGTGCTATTGTAGAGGGTATGCTAGGGTGGGGTAATCTATTACAGCATCATATTAACGCTAAACCTTATTTTCATTTAACGAGAAACAAAAAGAGGGGATTTGGAGCCTAATTTATGTCATGCAATTGAGCGGTAACATGTAGAGGGAAAAATTGATTTTCTTTTCCTAAGTGTCTTCACATGTTAAGAAAAAAACCCTCATTTAATGACGTTAAGAAAAAAAATCTTTCTTATTTCTCTCATCTGTTTTCTTGATCTGGAAAATTTCCTTTCGTCTCTAAATCTTCTCCGTTGCCATCTCCGGCTTGCGCATCTGTTTCTACTACTGGATCCTCTATCAATCCGACCTTTCAATGATAGCCTCCACCTTCTCTCTAGCTGTGAAACAAGACCTAATGACGAATGAAGTTTATTTAATCGAAGGGGGTGGTTCGGTAGATAACAGTGACATTGATTCAACAAGGAGACGCCCAACGTAATCTATGGCAAAATCCAGGTGAAGGAGCTCAGATTGGGACTTTAGGTTCACGGGATTCAGAGATGGGTATGGATTTTTGTAGGTGGTCGGAGGTAAAAGTGTTTTTCTCATCTACTTTCCTATAATGGTTTCGAAATCTCTCTTTCGTCTTTTTTTTTTCATTAGAGATTGTTTCCAAGAAACTGCGTAAATCCTAAAACACTTATATCTTTTACTTAGATGTGTTCTCAAAAAATATGAAATTTGGGCTTGTTATCCCTTAGAGTTATTTATTTCAATCATCTTCTTTCCTCCTCGCTGTTGTGTTCCATTGTTTCCACTAACCCACAACATTCTCTTATCTCCAGGTTTCACCTGCTTTCTCTAGCATTTTTATTTGCCATGAACATATATGGATTATTGAGGTCATTAGTTTCATTAATAAATTTTTAGATCTTACATGGACACACATGGAAAATAAGATAAATTTTAGCAGTTTCCAGATAATCATGAAAGATCAAGAAGATAAGGAAGATTTCCGATAAACTCGAAATTAGACAGAAAAGGAAAGACGACCGACCTTGAGGGGATATATAAGAGAGGCCAAGGCAAAGGTATGAGGAGAGACACGAGAAAATCCTCAGAAAACTTAGCACTTAGATATATTTTAGCAATTTCGTTTTTGTTATCGAGCTGTGATACAAACAAGGGGTTTTTAGAGCACAGGTTGTTAGAACTAAGGAACTCACTGATAGCTCTTGCGGCTGAAGCTCTTAAATCATGTTGTATCATCGTGACGTTCTTACGCGAAAACAATTCAATAAGATATTTCTTCGACTTGTAAAATCGTAGTTGATATCTCGCGTTTTGTTACTCATAATCTGGTTACTTTTCGTAGGCACAACATAAATCTGGGACCTCAGGGATAGTTAGCATTTCTTAACTTTTCTCCGATCACATAAATCGATAGTGTGAATTTCGGTTTCCATAGTTTGACGCTAGAAGGAGAGGGGGGGGGATATGGATCAATATAACTCACAACTGCAAAACGCTTGGTCAGATATGACATCAAATGCTCAAAACAATCAACCAGCTCCCGGCAAAAATGTCGTCGACCACAACGTAGAAAGCACTCCATCAGGAAACGTCTCTGCGGTCAACGCTGATGCTAAGACCATGGCGTTCCAGGAGATTAAGAAGATGTTCTTGACTCTCGAAAAGAAGCCAGAAGAACAAGATAGTCACGAGTTCTCTCGCCAAATAGGTCAAAATCCCAACAGCGAGAACCATAACTATTTTCCCGCACTGGACTACAAGGGTCTGCAGTGGAAGGAGGCAAGACTTCGCGACTCCATTGGAAAGGACCGAAAACGCTCAAGGAAAGCCATTGGGACAAAATCCCGATGAGATAACTCCCGAAGCAACGCGGAAGAACAATGAATATCCTTCTCCTAGCCATCATGAAGAAGAAGAAAACGAAGTCGAGCGAGTCAACTCGGATCCCAGTGATCAATCCGATCGTTCAGACGAAGAGGCTGACGTACATCTAAGAAGGACAAGAAGCCACACGACTCGGCAAGAATCTTCATTTGAAAATCCATGACAGAAGAGGGAGAAAATATCTTCTGAGTAGAAAAGGAGAAACTAGCCGAAGAACATGCTCGGATCACCCATAGCAAACACCGACAAACTCGAAAACCTGTTGGCGACAATCTCGATGAGATGCGGATTTTCGCGTCTATATCACAAAAATGGCCGCGAAGGTAAAAGCGGCGGTCTCAAATTCACCATGCCACTAGTTCTGCACCCGAGATCGATAGACTCATCAAGGAAGCTCAAAAGACTTCTTTTACTGCCCGCGTCACTTAGACGAGAATCTTAGACCCTGGGAAGATTAAAATCCCTACATACGATGGCACCACCGACCCTAAAGCGCACCTGCATACCTTCCATATTGCGATGGTAGGGACATGCTCAGGGAAAATGAAAGAGATGCTGGATACTGCGGCATCATTTTTGAGAATCTCCAGGGAGCAACGCTCGAATGGTTTTCTCGCCTAAACAAAATTCCCTGGGAATTTTCCGCCAACTCGCTTCAGAGTTTCCCAAGCGATACTCCATGTTCATGGACAAAGAAACCTCCGACTTCGACCTTTGGAGTTTATCCCAAAAAGAAGAAGAACCTCTTTGCGATTTCATGAATATATTCAAAATCGATATGTCGAGATTTAGCGGGATCAGCGACAAGGTTGCTATTGACGCGTTCAGGAAGACGCTATGGTATAAGTCAAATTTCAGAAAATGGATATCTCTCAAGAAACCGCGTACAATCCAGGACGCTCTCCACAAATTCAAGAACTATATCATCAGCGAAGAAGAGATGAGAGTCCTATTGCAAAAACATAAACCCACGAGAGCACCCTTAAAAGAGGTAGCAACAGAGGAGAATCCAAAAATAAAATCTCTCGTAACGACAAGTACATACATCACAAGGGTGAAGATATCCAAGGAGCACATAATTATGCCATTAACTCTGCACCATAACATGGAAGAACGTCGGGAAACACATGGAACTGAAATTCCACCTACAACGAGAATACCTTCTGTGAGTTTCACCAAACTAAGGGCCACTCGACTATGAACGGCAAAGTTCTTGGTGCGAGATAAACGGCAAAACTACTCGCATGGAAAATTTCAGAAGTAACCGACATAGAATATCTCATCCGAGACACTGACCGTCCACCAAAAAAACGACCAAACCACGACAGGTGGGGACAATCCTCAAGGGAACCGGTCGAGCGAGAATGGCAAACGCGGAAGAAGACCTTGTGATAGAGGAAACGACAATAATCGTCGCAGAGTAAACATGATCATTGGAGGATCAGAATACTGCCAGGACACTGTCTCATCAATAAAGGCTTATCAACGGAAGGCTGAGTCAAGTACTAAATGAACTCCACCCATCGACGTCCCAAACGACTCGTTCACTTTTGAGGAACATGAGAGCGTTAGAATCAACAAACCTCACAACGACCCGCTTGTGATCGATGTTGTTATAAAGTATCTCAAAGTTGCCAGAGTCCTCATGGACACATGAAGCACCATAGACGTTATCTTCCGAGACACTCTCAAAAGAATGAATGTCGACCTGTCTGAAATTACACCAACGCCAAGAACACTGACTGGTTTCTCCGGCTCAACTTCGATGACTCTCGGATCGATCAGATTTCAGGTCATGGCCAAAGAAATCACGAAACGTGATTTACAAGTGATCATGGGAACACCCTATATAAACTCCATGAAGGGAGTCCTGTCGACGTAGCACTTAGGCATCAAGTTCCCAACCCCACACAGAATTGCAACAATCTGAGGATGCCAAAAACAGTCGTGACTCTGCTTTCTGGTGGAACACAAGCTAAGGCAGATCACGACCACCGCCAAACCAAAACACGCGAAGAAAACTAAGCCATCGGCTGAAAACGCTTCAGGAAAAGAAGATCCCGAATCGTCAACTCTAGCAACGGCTTTGGATTAATAAAGCAAACAAACTTCAAAGCCCAACGCTCCAACCCAACCAGAGGAGACGAACCCAGAAGAATTCGTCGATCCAGCAATAGTCACCACGACCAAGAAGATCAACGCGACCTCGCCAAATGAGTAAAACACTCACAGCGACAAATTGAACTATTTGACGGCTTGATCTCCGAAAGAGGTACGTAGGCAACTCATCGCATGACGAGTTCTACTGTCCATCTGTCTAAAAGGAGGTTGGGGGAGTGGGTATGTATATGTGTACTAGTATACTACCACATTTTAATATATTTCCCTTTGTACTCAATATTTTTAAAACGATATTCTATAATAAGACAACACAATATGATTCTCAAAAAATCTTGTAAATCTCTGTAATCGCAGAAAAACTTAATCTCACAAATTACTTTATGGCTAAACCGGTAATCCACGCTTCGTCCGAGACATCTAAGTAAGAACAAAAAATTATCTTATAACCCGGAAACGGAAATCATAAGAAAAAGAAATCCAGCGACTAAACGATTAAACAAAAAATTAACGCTTTCAAACAAGCCACATCCAGCCGCAAAATCAAACGAGATCTTCGATCAAAACGTAAAATCACTTCACCCAAAGGAAAAACACATTCTCGGAAAAAGCAAGAAGTCACAGACTTTCGAAAATATATTTCCAAAAACTCGAACAAAACTACTAAAACAGTCTTTAACGCGACTATAAATTAACAACTAACACAAGTTAGAAAAGACAAGTACTTGCTCTTACATCATGTTCGTCGACTGGCCCCGACGAACAAATCAACCGTTCTCAAACAAAAGCTTAGCCCGACCTGCTCCTCTCATAGAATTGGTCCTCATACATCCGACACAAAGATAAGCGCCCTATCGAAATCTGAAATTTTGGTCAGTACTTCCGAGACTCTAAAACAGTCCGGAGAGATACTCGATTCTCGATCGGTGCAAATCACATAAGCCGAGAACTCATAGCAGATTTCAATACCAAAACGAAATCAGGTTGAAATCGTAAACGAGTCAATTAATTCGGGCTTGACCCCGGATACTCCAGGCACAAAAATAAACCTAGGTCTTACCCTAAAACTCCATTCTTAACTCTCAAAGGCATAGTATCATTGATACAAGATACAAAAAGTTGCCTCTTCATTGATACTTGGACGTTCATAAACTTCTCAAAAATCCTACGTCTCAAAAATCTCCGTCCAAATGAAACAACAAGTATCACGATCCACTAGAATGAAGGAAATGAGGAACACACTCACACTCCCTCGTTCTCGTTGACGCTTTGTCCGTAAAAAATATGACTACGAAATGAAGATATAATCAAAAGGCCCCAAGGGGAGAAATACGTACATTACATTACATAAACATAAAAGAGAAAATGCTCACTTCAAATACAATTACCCTTCACGGGCTATAAACAAAATTACCCGAGATTAAGTAATCATTGACACCGAGCGGAGCCGAAACCTGATCCACCCCGACATCTTCTCCCAGGACAGCATGTCGAACCTCCTCCAAGTCAGGAGAAACCGGGATCAGAGCCCAATGTTCCCAAATCCTCCCTTCAATCTGAGGAATCACCGGCTCCGTATTAGCGAGATTGGCCAGATGCCTCGACATCTTCGTCTTCTCTGTTTTGAAGTTGTAGTCATCAGCTTGCATGCGCCATAAAGTACATACAAAGCGAGAAGAGAGAGAGGAAAAGAATCATAGAAGACTACATGTGTGTTCAGATACTTGCAGAGGTAAGAGTCCACATATCCTTGGATCGATACTCCCAAGGTAAAGCTTGTACTTTTATTTAATGCAAAGAAATGAAATCAGTAGAGGGGCGAGTCAGACTAGTATCCGCTAAGTTGTTGGTAGAATGGAATTGGTTGTTATAGTAGGATAGGGTATATAAAGTTTCTCTGCGATTGACTTGATAGGATGTGGTTGCAATAGAGTAAGGTGACAGTTATACTTAGATATTATGTGAGTCTTCGCTTTTCGAAACCTCTTTCGCAGGCTTGTTTGCTTGAGGACAAGAAAAATGTTAAGTCCGTGGGAGTTGATATAGCCTATTTATTACCAGTTTCAGGCCATGTTATAGGCTCTATTTAGGGTCTATTATGTGTGTCTAGGCTATGTTTTAAGGTCTTTATAGGTCAATGGATGTTTTGGAGATATATGGAGATACTTGGAGCTTTTGGAGCATTTAGAGGAGAATAATCCGTAGCTGATCATTGGGAGAGTCGAAGTACAAGATTGCCGTTGATCGATGGCACTACCTTGTCGTCGACCGATGCTACATGACCAAGATCGATCAATGCTGAACACTTGACATCGATCGATGACCAATTCACAGACAGCCAAAAGATTATAAGATTACCCATGGACGAGTTTTGACCTAGATTTTAGAGTTTTATATTTATACTCTATGTATTACAGAGAAAAAGAGAGAGCAGAGAAGACCTAAGAGAGAGTTGCCTCCTAAGTTACACCAGAGTTTTAGAGATTAGAGTTGGAACACATTGCTACATCAATTGGAGAAAAAAATCTGATCATCATTACAGAGAAGATCTTGAACTCCTTATCTTTTTACTCAGCTTATTCTTTGCAATTTATTCAGAATTTATTCATGTTCTTTATTGCTATATTTTAGTAGTTCTCTATTAGTTTTAGGTTTATTCAATGGTAATAATGTATTGTTGACTTTATAGAATTTGTTAAGGTAATCTTCTTGATTCTTTGTTTAAGTTGCTCTTAATGCTAAGTTGAACTTGATTACCTCAATCTTAGAAATTAGGGTTCTATATCGCAAGCGAGATCTTGGCTATAACCTGGAATCTATCTTAACCAATCTAAATAACTAGTAATAAACGAGAGTTGAATTAGAAATTTAGAGAATCTATCAAGCCACGAAACCAATATTGTTTGGAATAAGCATCGATCGATGCCATCTTATTGTCGTTGATCGACGCTCAGCCGCGTGAGAGTGATCGCCTAAACCTTAAGGTTTGAGTTCAGAACGATGCTTATTAAAACCCTAGCAATCTATTAGTCTGCCTTATCTAAATCTACTTGAGAATTTCCCCTAAGTCTAATCTCTTAATTTAATCCTCACAAACCAAATCAATCTTAAAATCGCTTTTATTGTTATTGTTATAATTTATCTAGCTTTAATTCGATAACATTAAGTCTATTGTGCAATCCTAGAGTCTCTGTGGATTCGATCCCTAAGTACTACACTGAACCTCTAAATTGAGAGAGTAAAGTGGGAATATATGGTTAATTTGAAAGTGAAATAAAAATAAACCCCACATCATAGTGCTATCGGTGAGCTTTTATATCTTGCAAATTGTACTAGTCCTGATATTGCTTTTGATACTAGCTTACTTACAAGATACAATTCTTCTCCAACTTGCAGGTCTGTAGCCGGCACACCTGCAATATATTATTTTCTATTATTCTTATCAGAAGACACGATTTTTTACAGAGATTTTTAGAGATAGACTAGTGATTTGTAATATTGAGGGGAGAAGGATCTCTACACTCTTGAGAAATATCTTGAACCCTATTTCATTATTTCTGCAATATCCATCTATTATCTTTATATTGTATGTGACTATGGATTAGTAGTTGATTGTTAGGTTTAGGGTGTTAAGGATCATGGATCAATGAGCTAGACACAAATAAGGTTGCTATTCTTTGATATCTTTATCTATCGCTAAACTTACTAATTGTGTTAAACTGGTCATTTAGTATCTTAATCTAGGTTAAACATATCCAACAAAAGTATTTTATGGTTGCTAGAAAAATAAAATATAGGATATTTGTCCTTAGCTAACAAAATCTGATGTTAAGCCAAATCGTGAACCCATTGAATCAAATCATAAAGCTTTTCTTCATTCTCTGATTCAAACAAAAGTTTAGAAGTTGGGCTTGTTTGATAAAGGGGTAGACACCATGACAGTGGGTTTATGTAATATTGTTGTTCAAGTTCGAGATTGACTCGTATTGTTTTCCATGAATAGTTGTGTGGCTCATGGTACTAAGTATCCCAATGAATCGCCCTGAACCTAGATCTTTTATAATATGAAATCAATCCAACTCTGCTTACTACTTTATTTGATTTTCTTATTTTTAACTTCAAACGATTTGTTTTAGCTTACTATTAAACTCATTGAAACAAAGTGTAGAAACAGTCTTATTGAATTGAATCTAAAGTATTACATCTACCATTGTTAGCTTGCAGTGGTGAAACACTTAATTTTAATGTATCAAGTTTTGGCTTTGTTACGATGGGGACCAGCTTTTTACCTTTGTTTTCGGCAATATTTGAAGTCTAAGACTTCTAACTGGTTCTACCTTTTTTGTCTCAGCTGATGTTCCGGTGTATGTCCAGTAGAAACACTCAAAGTAACACCTTAGGAACCTTGGTAATGCTAAGCAATCATAAACTAGCAAGGTGGAGAGAACACACCAACAAAGGCGAAACAACACCATCATGGACGACACCGGCAACAACAATGAACTCACTGCTGAGATGAAACGGATGCAGCAACAAATGCTACAGATCAAGCAGATCATCCAACAGAAGCAAGCCGCACAACAAGCTGTGCAGCAATAGGCTGCTCCAATTAAGCTGAGAAACCTTGTGCATAACTTCCCAACTACACGCTCTGCAATTGCTCCACCAGCATGTGCAAGGAAAGACTTTGAGATCAAGCATGCTATGATCGCATTTCATCAAATGTGTGTTGCTTCCATTCTCTCTTGCTGACAAGGCTTCAAGATGGTTGAAGTCACTGCCAACTGGTTCTTTAACATCATGGGAACAGGTTCGATCAGCCTTCTTGGGATACTTCTAAACCAAGGCAAAAACTGCTCCACTGGAAAATAAAATTTCATCATTCCAGCAGCATGTTGATGAACTGTTTGAGAAGCATGGGAGAGATTTAATGAGTATTGCAGGGAGTGTCCTCACCATGGATTTTATTATGATCATATTTTGGATATTTTCTATGATGGAGTTGATTGGAAGTATCACAATGCACTAAAATCGGCTAGTAAGGGAGATTTCATGACTCAGGCCATGGAGGGTGCATTTGAGCTGATTGAGAACATGGCTACGAGCTCAGAAAATAAGTGCCATGAGCATGATCAAACCAAGGAGGTCAGCAATTTTGAGGCTGAATGGATAGATTACTTGACTGCAAAATTAATTTATTGCTGAAGCATAATCAAGGAGCTGTATATTTTATAGATGAAAGCGGAAGTGAATAGACTTCTCATGAGGCTGTAGAAGAGGTATCCCGGGGTGATGACAAGAAGGACGTTAACTATGTCAGTGGTAAGAGATATGTACCAAACCGTGGATTCAATCAGAAGATCAACAACAATCAGCATATGTTTTATTATCAAGGAAACAATGTTGATATTCTCAGCAACCAGAACTACATACCTCAGAACAACCAAGAGCAAAGCTTTACATTTTTGTTCAACCAGGGGCAGAATCAGTTCCAGCTGTGAATCAGCAGAAGTCGCAAACAAGCAACTTCCAAGCCACTCCAGCTACTGCGAATAACTCTCAAGATGAGCTGAAGGATCTTAGTACTCTTATGCAGCAGCTACTCAAAATTCAGCAAGGTCAGGTGAAAGAAATGAATCAAGCAATTGCTGAGATCAATGCTAGGATGGAAAATATGTTCACTGAACTAAACACTAAGTATGATTCGGTTAGCAGGCATATGAAGAGTATAAACATTTAGCTTGCTCAAACTGCAACTGTTAAGAGGCAACAAGGAACCTTTCCTAGAAAGAGTGTGATGAATCCTAGGGTTGAGAACTATAATGCAATAGTGCTTAGATGTGAGAAAGCTAATGGAAAAGAAATGGAGCAGTTGTTTGTTGAGACTACTTTAGGTACAACAGAAAAAAACGAGCACCTTGCTAGCTCTAAAGCGACTACTCCCAATGAACCTGCTGAGACTCTACAAGTTCAAGTTTGTGTTCCACGTAGACATCTGATGAATCATGTTAGCACGGAGCAGTTGGCTGTATATAAGAAGATGGTGAGAAGGCTTCCTAGAAATATCCCATTTGAACATGCTTGGGAGATTCAGCCATTGCATGTGTTCTTCAAAAATTGTAGGGAAACTCAAGAGGAAATAAAAACACTCTTTACCGAAGCATTGACACCAACACTGAAAGTATTGCCTAAGGTAGGTGACCCTAGAAAGTTTGTTTTCCATTTTCCATCGCAGGGATTGAATTCAAGGAAGCTCTTTTTGATTTGAGGTCTAGTGTGAATTTTGTTTCAAAGGCAACGTAGACGAGGTGGGTATTGTTGATGTTGAGCCTTCTCAAATGACTCTAGCATTTGCAAACTCTTCTACAACATTCTTTGATGGTACCATTCACAACCTTCATGTCCAAGTAGGGGATTGTATTCTCCATACTGAATTTCATGTTGTTGAGATGAGCAATGAGTAGGATGTTAATATGAGCTCAATTTAATAGGGTTAAACCTAACCCTGTAAAATATTTTTTAGCTCTAACCCTTACTTTTGAAACATGTCTTAAAAAGGTGAGCTCTATAAAAGACTAGGCTTAAATTTTGGACCATTCATTTTATTCACACAATTATTATACACTATTTAAATATCTATTGAAATTTTAAAATTGTTTGATTATGCAAGATAAAATTTTCTCATCAAAACCAAAAATCAAGTTTTTCCGCTAAAAGTGCAAAACCAAAACCTCAAAATGTTTGATGAAACTTTAAATGGTTTTTTAATATCAAGAGTAAACAAAGAGAAAATGTTTATTTTTAATGCGAACTTTCTTTATATATATGGGTTGAGTGTAGTCATTTTGAGTGTAAACTTTCATAAACTTTTATGTTTCATATTCTTTTTGAGACACGTTTTTAGGGTATCTTTAACCCACTTTGTATACATATTACTCTAAAATAGGGTGGAGAAAGGAGTGATGAAAAAAAATAAAAAATTACTCTATTTATGGAGTAAAGATTTTTTTTTGTACATTACTCCATTTACACTCAATTATAGAGTAAAATATGAAGTGAGGTTGGAGATGCTCTTATAATATAAAAATATCAAATCATTTTTCCAAAGATAAGTCTTCTATTCATTGTTTAGACCTATACTCCGTATCACAATCAACCCTTTCTTAATATTGTATGAACAACCATGTTTGGTATTTCTATATCTTTATATTAATAGAAACATTACTTTGGTTAACATTCTATTCAATGAACATGTTTGGGATATCAGTGATACAGTTTTTCGTATTAAATTATAGAATCTCTAAACAGTTTTCCATTTCTCTAAAGACTTTACACTGTTCCAATGATTTTGTATTTTACACTCCATAGTCTATATGGTTTTTGGCTTTGTTGATATCCATGTACCCAACAGATTTGTTTTCTACGATTTCAGATTTTATTCATCCTATTGAATGATAATGAATTTGTAGAAGTCAAACTATGTTGCTTTACTATATTATAAACTATGTTAGGCTACAATTATATATAAACTTTGTTTGTAATCCATTTATACAGGTTTCTCCCTTTTAAAGTACATCAAACAAACATTTATTTTCAATTTGATTTATTATGTTGCATATTTTCTTGGTCTTCTTTATTTCGTTGGTGAATTTCAAGTTATAGTTTGAATTAACATTATCATAAGTTCACTATAATGGGGTATATGTAAGATATACAAGATCTAGTTTAAATAATGTTAATGTTTAATTTATATTTAATGACAAAATGATTATTGTGGCTTTGTGTGTTAAATGGAGTTGTTTTAGGGGACTTGACTCAATAATTACTTGTATCAGACTATTAACTTTCGTTATGATGTATTACATTTAGCACCAAGCCATAATTATTTTTTTTATCAAATATAAATTTAAATAATTACAATTATGTTAGTTCACAGTGAGAGGAATATATCTTTTCCAATAGCTAATATCGGTAAAAGTAAAAATACTAAACTGTAGTAGTATAATAATTATAAAGATGAACAAATTGAACCGAAAAGAAATTTATTCGAAAATGATCTACATGTTTAAGTACATAATTTATATCTATTGACATATGCAATAAAAACCAAGTTTTCAAATCTATGAACGTGTATATGAAACATGTTTTGTTTGAAAAGAAGTTTTTAGAAGGAAACTTTTAAAATGAAGACTTTTAATAAATGATATTTTATGGTAGATACATGATGATAATTTATGCTTAATTCATGTTATGGTTTTATACATTACATATCCAGTTTTTATAATTTATATGATCTTCCTACTTAAGCATATATGATAGCTACAACACATTAAAGTGCATATTTAGGTTACATATGAAACTTTTCCATATTTTATTTTATATTTATATTTTAAAATTATATCTTTTCCAGTGTATATTTATAATTTATAATATTTTCTAAAATTTGGACGGTATTTATAACCAAATATTTGATACCGAGTAGTTAAGATATTATTTACATTATTTTTTTCATTTTCCATTTGTCCTACTTTTTCCATGAGTATATAAGGTTCCTATTCCATTCATTGATTACACAATTATTATGGAAGCGTAACTTTCCTCAAAAGGTTGGACTATCAATCTATGAATGTTTATTAAGAGTCCAAATAGTTCAAAATGGACCGAGAGGAATACAATGTTCGGTTACGATTTTCAAATGATACTTTTGGATGCAAATTTGAGTATTTTTCATATACACATGTTAAGTTATATTATATATTATACAAATCTGCTAATCATAATATTTTTTATTATAAGGGCATATGAGTCAAGCATTTCTGAAGAATTCTCTAAGGGTAATATCTTTTTTATGCTTAATAAGTGTTGTTGAGTTAGACTCTCTGAATTTTAAAGTAGTCCATTCTACTGGCATTACCAGGGTAACTTGTCATAAGTATCATATTCTTTTTGATGTTGCTGCTCGAGTTGAATCCATATTTCCATAATAGACACCCAAAATATTCTCATTCGTAAAAGACAATGAGTTAAACATGAGATTAATTCGTCTCAAATTTTCATTCGGTTATAAATCTATCACTACAAGAAAACGTGGGCATAACGACTACGCGTTACGACTACAATTGTGTTGCTGTAACTTTTTGTCGACATTACAACATCATTACGACGAAATCAAAATTGTTGTAAAATAGACATAAACTTACAACAAATTTTATTCGTCGTAAAATAGTCGTAAGTTTACGACTTATTTACGAAAACATGCACATGTCGTCGTAAAATAGTTGCTACCTTATGACTATATTACATCAAAAACTTTGCATCTAATTAATGACCAAATTACAAGAAATATAGAAGGTTGATAAAAACGTGATAAATGTTTGTATGTATGGTTGGATGAAATGGTGGTAATGTAGTTATTAAGTCGTAGTAAAGTTTATGATGTAGTAAATTCGTCGTAACATTCCCAACTACCAAATTTGAAATTTTTCTATAAATATGCTCTTCTCTCACATTCTAATGATGCACACAAAACAAAAAAGAGTTTAAAATGTCTCATGGTGGTAATATCTATGAGCTTCGGAGTTGAATGTATGCGCATAAATATTATGCGGGAATAGTTACAAACAAATTTCTCAACAGGCCAGAGATATTCATGTACCAGGCCGGAAACATGTAAAATGTTTTGTCCCTATCGTAAGTGCAAGAATACCAAGTTTGCTCGTAATGAAATAGTTTGGAAACATTAATAAATAGAGGATTTACCCCCCCCCCCCCCCCCCCCACATTACTACATTTTGGTTTCACCATGGTGAGGGTGGTATTAGGAACGAAGCTAGTAATAGTACTCACTTTGAAGATGTTTGTAATAGGGAAGAACCGAGTCATTTGAATTCTGAAAGTAGTTACCCTCAGGAGGATCAGGTGGTATATTATGATAGGATGCATGATGTGGTTAAAGATGCATTTCGTGAAACAACCTCAGTAGTTGTTAGGAACCTAACTTGGATGCAAAAAGGCTTTATAAAATGCTATACGCGACTAATCAGCTAATTTATGAAGGTTGTAGAGAAGGTTCTTTTAAATTGTCATTGGCAGCTTTGATGATGAATATGAAAACTGATTATAACTTACCTAAAGTTTGTATGGATGCATGGGCTGAGTTGTTTAAAGAGTATTTGCCTGAAGATAATTTTTCTGCTGAATCTTATTATGAGATTCAGAAACTGGTTCATAGTCTTGGCTTACCTTCGAAGATGATAGATGTGTTTATAGATAACTGAATTATATACTGGAGGAAAGATGCGGAATTATTGGAGTGTCAATTTTTCAAGAAGCCACGATATAAACCGCAAGGATGTGAGCGAAATAGGCACCGTACTAGCGGATGTGGTACTTACCTATTACTGATAGGCTGAGCGTTTATTGTTAAATAAAAACTTTAAATATAAATTAGATGTTTTTTTGTCTAAAACATAATTGTATTATATATGACTTAAATCGGTTTTAGTTTAATTTTCGGTATTTTCTATATCCTTCTTTGCATGTCTTCTCACTATTGCAGGTATATCTCTAGGTTTTGCTGTATGTTTGGTTACGAGTTTGAGGGTATAAAGCTCTGGTCATATTCGTACGGTGACTTGACGAATGGTTTAAGCCAACACAAGGTAAATCCTAGAAAATAATCTTGGCTATGAAATTAAAACTTTAGGGCTAAAGGGATGAATATTCCCAATGAATGATTACATTGCATGTACAATCTTTAATTAATTTATTAGATTATATTTAGTGACAAAAAAAATTAGGTTAAATAGTTTTGTTTATTCATAATATATAAAAATTATTAATTGTTATGTAGCTGCCTTAGTTATCAAAGCGTAAAGGATAAGCTATTGACGTTAAACAGCTAAGGAACGTTACAAGATGATTCTTCATATGGTAAATGATCAAAGGATAGCAAAAGATTCTAAGCATGAGGCAAACCTTCAAGTATACTATATTTCTTCACAAATAGAGTTACTTGAAAATTTTGAGGAAAAATCTTTCAATGTGAAGGCTGAGAAGGAGAAACTTCAAACCAAGCTTCTCCATGAGGAGGAGAAACTTGAACAAAATAAATGTCTCATATATTAGTTGGGATAAAATTGGCAAGACATATATGTCTCGCTAAGCATTTTATTGTTAAATAAAAAAATTAAATATAAATTATATGTTTTTTATTTAAAACATAATTGCATTATATATGATTTAAATCGGTTTTTGTTTTAATTTGTGTGTTGTCTATATCCTTCTTTTTGTGCATGTCTTTTCACTATTGCATGTATGTCTCTAGGTTTTGCTGTCTGTTTGGTTTCGAGTTTGAAGGTTTAAAGCTCTGGTCATATTCGTACGGCAATTTGACAAATGGTTTAAGCCAACACTAGGTAAATCTTAGAAAAATATCTTAGCAATGAAACTGAAACCTTAGGGCTAGAGGGATAGAGTATGCCTGATGATTAATTACGTTGCATTTACAATCTTCTATGCTTATAGTTTTACAATTTAATTTATTAGATTTTTAGGTTAAATAGTTTGGTTTATTCATAAGATATAATTTTTAAGAGTTGTTATTTAGATGCCTTAATTATCGAATCGTAAAGAATAATCTATTGATGTCAAACAAAGGGTTAGTCTTAAATCTTGTATAAATCAGTAAACTTGAATGTTATATACAAAAGTTTCAACATATTTTTCGCCTAAGTAATACTCTATGGTATGGTTGAAGTAATATATGTTGTCTTTTACCTAAAATTGGAATATGTTTCCAGTAATATGTGATTCCATTGTAAAACTTACATGTTATATGATTTATGTATTAGGGTTAATGTTTGCAAATGTTTAGATTCATTTTATGGTTTAGGATTTAGGTTCAATAACATACTTTACATATATCATACACTATAGTTGATATATTAATTTTACATGTTCTAAAATGTATTGTTTAGTAATTATCTTTTAAGCATTATATGGTTTATGTATATATTGGTGTAAAGTTTTTAATACAAATTATCGTATATACAGTTTAAATGTTTTGAAATCTATTAAATCATCCGAGTACATCTTTTGAAGAAAGAAAATATTCCAAAGAAATATATTTTAATTTTTTGTTTAATGAATTATAGACACGAATATTCTTTTATTATATTTCAATTTAGTTTAATACTATGAAATATTTAACTTATGTGTTAGATGAATGGAAAAGACATGAAGTGAACGATGACGTAAAAAATACACTTTGATATTATTGATTAGATTTTTAGGCAAAATAATATTGTTTATTTATAAAAGAAAAATATATTAGTTGTAGACGTGAGAGGAAGGGTTAGTGTTGATCATTATTACTTCAAATATAAAAAGCAGCCAATGATGAAGACTACTATAGTTGCCTTAATTATATTTTATACCCATTTAGCTTTTTTTATTAAGAATTTGGACATCCAACAATATATACCAATCCATTACAACAAAATATCTACGTATCTCTATTTAGATAAAAGTTATTTACTATTTCAGAATAGTTTCAAGTTTGGTTGTCCACTGATGTACTAACCGATAGGGTTGCGGATTCGAACGTTTAGTCTAAGAATGCCCACTCGAAATCACACGTCTTGTATTCGTTGAGAACGTAGTTCTAGCCGAAAAGCAAGAGATTAAAAGCAAAGCTTTGAATTAAATTGAAAAGTAAAGTAGTTTCTTACAAGCCTAGAGATCTCTATTTATACTACTTAGTATAAATCATAAGTCCTCTTGGATTCGAATCTAACCTCATCCAAAATTCTTAGTCTAAATCCTTATAGTATTTGGAACATCTAGACTTATCTGATAACAAAATAATAAATAAAACATAAAAAGAAGGAGATAAGATTAACACCGAAAAACCCTTGTCTTGAAGTATTCCTACGCTGCATCATCCACCAAGTTACATATAACTTGAACATACTAGATATAAACATCCATGAATAAATATATATATGATATTTGTTGGAGGTTGCGAAGATACAATTGATCGTGATACATCAAAGAAATATTTTTGTAAATATAACAATCATATCTATGCCCAAAGTCGTTTTTTGATAGTTGTACTCCAACAACTAAGATTAAGTAGATAATATGTTAAATGTCTCTAATTGTTTAGTGCAATTAAACCAATAATTTGTTGATAAGTCTCATTATAAGTCGACAATATTACAACTATATATATATATATATATATATATATATATATATATATATATATATATATATATATATATATATATATATAGAAATTTGATCAAATTAGATATGATTGACTTAATAATAAAAATAAACATGAAGAATGATAGATTGAATATATATTAACATAATAATACTAATGATCATGAGAAATCATAGCAATATAAACATCAATCTGAGAATAATATTGAAGTTCACACATGCATGCGGACAATCCACTTAATATAATATATAATACATTGACTAGAAAGTGCATTAAATAGACTTTTTTGTTCACTAAATTAATTATTTAATCAAAATTATGTAAAATAAATATATTTATCCATTTAGATTAAGGCAATTATATTACCAACTGATGTAGTAACCGATAGGGTTGCGGATTCAAACGTTTAGTCTAAGAATGCCCACTCGAAATCACACATCTTGTATTCGTTGAGAACGTAGTTCTAGCCGAAAAGCAAGAGATTAAAAGCAAAGCTTTGAATTAAATTGAAAAGTAAAGTAGTTTCTTACAAGCCTAGAGATCTCTATTTATACTACTTAGTATAAATCATAAGTCCTCTTGGATTCGAATCTAACCTCATCGAAAAGTCTTAGTCTAAATCCTTATAGTATTTGGAACATCTAGACTTATCTGATAACAAAATAATAAATAAAACATAAAAAGAAGGAGATAAGATTAACACCGAAAAACCCTTGTCTTGAAGTATTCCTACGCTGCATCAGGTCACCCGGGGTAGAGAAAGATTCGACCCGGAATCTTGAAGCTCATCGTAAGGAACGTGAGGAGTCAAATGCTTTACATTAAACACGTCTGAAGAACGAATAGCAGGCGGAAGCTTCAACCTATAAGCATTTGCATTTATCTTCTCGAGAACCTCAAGTGGTCCAATCTTCCTTGCTTTAAGTTTGTTATATTCGCCAGGAGGAAAACGATCACGAGTAAGTACGGCCCAAACAAAGTCACCTACTTTAAACTGAAGATCACGTCGATGCCTGTCTGCATTAAGTTTATATTTTGCTGAAGCTATTTGCAAATTATCATGGACCTGCGAATGAATAAGAGCAACGTCGGAAACAAAGTCTATGGCCTGACCATGATCATGAGTCTGATCAGGTGGAAGGCCGAGGTCCACCGGTCCACGAGGCACAATACCATAAACAACCCGGAAAGGACTGAATTTAGTGCTTCTGTTAACTGCATGATTATGAGCAAACTCAGCTTTGCATAACACTGAATCCCATGATCGTAGGTTATCGCCCACCAGACAACGCAGCATATCCCCCAAAGATCGGTTGGTAACTTCAGTCTGTCCATCAGACTGAGGATGATAGGCTGAACTCATATCCAAGCTGGTACGAAGAAGACGCCACAACGACCGCCAAAAGTGGCTTAAAAATCGAGAATCTCTATCAGAAACAATCGATAGTGGCAGGCCATGTAAACGGTAAATCTCACGGAAAAATAGGATAGCCACCTGTACTGCATCCGTGGTTTTCTTACATGGTATGAAATGTGCCATTTTCGAAAAACGATCGATGACAACAAAAATCGAGTCAAAACCCTTCTGTGTACGAGGTAAACCCAACACAAAGTCCATACTAATGTCGGTCCATGGCTGAGTTGGAATAGGAAGTGGCATGTAAAGACCGTTGTTAGACGCATGACCCTTCGAGACCTGACAAACCGCACATCTCTCCACAAATCTGGCAACATCACGACGCAAAGTTGGCCAAAAATAGGAATCAGAAAGCAGTTTGAGGGTGCGGTCACGACCAACATGTCCCTCCTCGTGCAGCTCCTTGATGAGGCAAAGTCGCAGGCTACAATCAGGCACACACAGACGAGTATCACGAAAGATAAACCCATCCACCAACTTGTACTCAGAAGAAATATCAGCGCAAATATCCGTCCAAATAGAACCAAAAAAGGCATCAGTCGGATAAAGATCCGCAAAAGTAGAGAAACCAAGCACCGAAGTATGCAATGTTGCGAGAAGAGAGTGGCGACGACTTAATGCATCTGCAACTTTGTTGGTGCGGCCGGACTGGTGCTTGATCACAAAAGTAAATTGCTGAAGAAAAGCGATCCACGATGCATGACGAGACGAGATCTTATCTTGACTGCCCAAGTGTTTTAAGGCATCATGGTCTGTATAAAGTACAAACTCTTGATGAAAAAGATAATGCCGCCAATGCTTAATGGCTTGAACAATAGCATAAAACTCCACGTCGTATGTACTGTATCGAGCACGAGACCCTGCTATCTTTTGACTGAAAAATGCAATAGGACGCCCCTGCTGACTGAGAACCGCACCAATCCCTAACTTGCAGGCATCACAGTGGAGTTCGAAAGCGAGAGAGAAGTCGGGAAGGGCTAAAATCGGGGCTGTAGTTAACTTTTCTTTAATTGTCTCGAAGGCCGCATCTGCTTCCTTTGTCCAGACGAAAGAAGTTCCCTTCAAGCAATCTGTAAGTGGTGCGGCAATGTTACTGAAATGGTAGACAAATCTACGATAGAAGGACGCAAGACCGTGGAAGCTACGCACATTGCTAATCGTCTTTGGAGTTGGCCATGTTTTTATTGCTGCTACCTTACTAGGATCCACTTTGAGGCCTTTGTTGGAGACGATATATCCCAAGAAGAGGACTTGTGAAGACCCGAAAACACACTTCTGCTTAGCCGCCAAAAGCTGATCTCGACGTAACACCAATAGAACCGACTCCAAGTGAGAGAGATGACTGATCAAATCGTTGCTGAACACAAGAATATCATCAAAATACACCACCACGAACTTACCAATGAATGGTCGTAAAGACTGATTCATGACTCGCATGAACAGACTTGGCGCATTAGAGAGACCGAACAGCATAACTAACCATTCGAAAAGCCCCTCACGTGTTTTAAATGATGTTTTCCATTCATCGCCGGGTCTTATACGAATCTGATGATAACCGCTTTTGAGATCCAGTTTGGAGAAAATAGAAGCCTTACCGATTTGATCTAATAGATCGTCTAGTCGTGGAATGGGAAATCGATAGCGTACAGTGATCTTGTTGATTGCGCGACTGTCAACGCACATTCTCCAAGACCCATCCTTTTTTTGGAATTAGTAAGGCCGGGACTGCCGTCGGACTAAGGCTCCCACGTACATGTCCTTTTTGTAACAAGTCTTCAACCTGACGATGAAGTTCTTCGTGTTCATGTGGACTCATGCGATAGTGCGGTCGATTTGGCAAAACTACATTGGGCACGAGATCGATGTGGTGCTGGATGTCCCATAGAGGAGGTAGACTATGAGGTAAATCCGAAGGAAACACATCTGAAAAAGAGTTGAGAAGGTCCTCAAAACCCGCTGGAATGGACGTTGGCGAGTGCGTGATTGATGGTGTTGTGATCAATACCCAAACATCCGAGCAGTGACGTAATTTTTTCTCAAAATCTGATCGTTGTAAGATCACCAGAGATTTAGAACTCGTGGCTGGCTGCGATGGCGTTGAAACTGGTTGTTCTGGTGATGGTAATAAGGTGATCGTTCGCCCTTTATGAAGGAAACTATATGTATTTGCTTTTCCTTTGTGACTAACGTCACGATCATATTCCCATGGACGACCTAACAAGAGATGACAAGCGAGAAACACGTACGTCGGAAACACGTACGTCGGAAGATTCGTTGAGCCATGCGAGCTGATATGGATTGGGGTGGGCAGTTGCCAGAAGGCCCAATTTCGTGACTGCAGTTTCGGAGATTGCGTTAGTACAACTACCGGAGTCAATAATTAATTTGCATATCTTCCCTTTGATAGTGCAGGTCGATCGTAACAATGTTGTACGTAACCATGATTCGGACGGCATGCGTGGTGCTAAGCAATTGCGACGAACAACAAGTATCTGCGACTGATGACCAGTGTCTCCCGTAATTATGTCATTGTTGTCTTCAGTCTCCGAATCATAGTCATCAAAACGTGGCTCACCGTCAAGAGTGTTGTCTTTGGTAAGTAATCCACGGCGAGTGAGTTTAGGGCATGCGGTTTGACGATGACCGTGTTCTCCGCAATTAAAACATCGTAACGCTCCAGTGTGTTGTGGCGAGAATTAGCAATAGATTCGTTCGGTGCTGCTGGCTTGTCGCTACTACCACGTTCGACTTGCTCCTCAAGTGGTTGTCCCAACGCAGAAGGATTCGTACCGAGTTGATTTGTTCGGGAACGCGTGTTTGACGTTGTCCAGTTACTGCGGAACTGTTGCTCCATGCTGATGGCACGTTGGTGAGCTTCAGAAACCGATGTTGGATTAAACTGTTGTAGCGCGGTTTGTAATTGACTTCGAAGGCCTCCAATGAAACGTGAAACCAATTTTTCTTCGGTTTCGATAGAGCTGGTCCTTGCTGTCATCTGGAAAAATTCGGTTGCATAATCATCAACAGGTTTCGATCCTTGACGCAGATTTTGAAGTTTGTTGTAGAGAGTGCGTTCGTAATTGTACGGAAGAAAACATCTGCGCATATGTTTCTTCATTCTTTCCCAAGTGTCAATCCGAGATTTCCCAGAACGTCGTCGAGATTCCTTTAATTGACACCACCAAGCGGATGCTCTATTCTTAAAACGGGTTGCGACCAGAGGAACTCTCATCGCGTCAGGGACTTGTTTAAAATCGAGAATTTCTTCTACCATGTTGAGCCAATCAATAAACTCCTCGGCGCTAAGAGAACCTGTAAACTCGGGAATTTGCAGGTTAAAACCCGAGTCCCACCGAGCTTGATGATTATTCTGATTGTCTCGCTGATTGGCTTGTTGTTCCTCATAATTTATGGCGCGATGTTCCTCACGCCGTTGGTCCCGAGCTGGTGCTGCAAACAAATTGTCGACCAGTTCTTCGTTGTCGGAATCCACACGATGTGCTCTTTCTTGTTGAGGTGCGACGTTGTGTTGCTGCTCCATGTGGCCATGTAATCTCTCGTGTTGAGCATTCAATACAGTAGTCAATGCGTTCTCCACCGCGGCTTGTAAAGCATTGTGAAGTCCAGCCGTAAAATTATCCAACGTTTGACGCAGCTCATCTTGCTCGTCTGGCGTTGTTTTTCGTGGTGCCATGATCGAGTTTTGATTAAGAAATCAAAACAGGAAGTCTCTGATACCAACTGATGTAGTAACCGATAGGGTTGCGGATTCGAACGTTTAGTCTAAGAATGCCCACTCGAAATCACACGTCTTGTATTCGTTGAGAACGTAGTTCTAGCCGAAAAGCAAGAGATTAAAAGCAAAGCTTTGAATTAAATTGAAAAGTAAAGTAGTTTCTTACAAGCCTAGAGATCTCTATTTATACTACTTAGTATAAATCATAAGTCATCTTCGATTCGAATCTAACCTCATCCAAAAGTCTTAGTCTAAATCCTTATAGTATTTGGAACATCTAGACTTATCTGATAACAAAATAATAAATAAAACATAAAAAGAAGGAGATAAGATTAACACCGAAAAACCCTTGTCTTGAAGTATTCCTACGCTGCATCATCCACCAAGTTACATATAACTTGAACATACTAGATATAAACATCCATGAATAAATATATATATGATATTTGTTGGAGGTTGCGAATATACAATTGATCGTGATACATCAAAGAAATATTTTTGGAAATATAACAATCATATTTATGCCCAAAGTCGTTTTTTGATAGTTGTACTCCAACAACTAAGATTAAGTAGATAATATGTTAAATGTCTCTAATTGTTTAGTGCAATTAAACCAATAATTTGTTGATAAGTCTCATTATAAGTCGACAATATTACAACTATATATATATATATATATATATATATATATATATATATATATATAAATTTGACCAAATTAGATATGATTGACTTAATAATAAAAATAAACATGCAGAATGATAGATTGAATATATATATAAATATATATATATTAACATAATAATACTAATGATCATGAGAAATCATAGCAATATAAACATCAATCTGAGAATAATATTGAAGTTCACACATGCGTGCGGACAATTCACTTAATATAATATATAATACATTGACTAGAAAGTGCATTAAATAGACTTTTTTGTTCACTAAATTAATTATTTAATCAAAATTATGTAAAATAAATATATTTATCCATTTAGATTAAGGCAATTATATTATTAATAAATCTCACATTTCTTAAAAATATAGTAATGATACCTTTTATTTTCAAACTATTTTAAAATAAAATTATATATTTTTAATTATTATTTAAAATTTACAGTATCGTGCATTTTATATACATTTTTCATATAATATTTATACTCACGAATTCCCTGGCATCGACCTATATCTTAGTAGAACAACTATGGTTTTCATCCAATATAGCATCATATGATGGTTGATTTTGAATTATTGATTTTCATAATATTATAACTGTAAAGAAGAAGAAGTATAGATTAACCAGCCCGGAGTCGTATCCCATAGAGTAAGAGTAAGCCAATCTTTATTCGTTGTTTATAGGTTTGGCCATAAAATTACAACACAAAAGTCCTGTATATGAATATTGCCTCTAAGAAGACAAGAAAGATCTTATTCATCTGTCGGCATCTTCAGAACCATAGACTCACCATCTGCCATAACACACGAATATAAAAAATTCATTCACATTCTCAACGTTTTACCATACCTAACTATTCCTTATTTTATAATTAATCATGAATCTACACAACTGGTAATTAGGCATTGTTAACGATATGAACCAGAATGGGAAAAATGGTTTGTGTTATATGATTTTTACTTACCTAATGGCGTGTATTCCGGCAAACTTACGTACTTGGGACATGATTTTTTCGACGTCATGTCATTTGAACCAACACAGTCCCTGGGCTGTTAGTGATAAACATTAAAAAAAAACTGTCATGAACTGATGCAGTTCTCATAGCCTAACAAATTGTTTGAACTGTAAACAATGCAAGTGATCAGATAACTTAATGAATTGCCATTTTAATTAAGGAAATCACCAATCTAAGATGAAAGAGATGTCGAATACAAACCTTGAAATCTTTATAGAAGCATATACGTATTTCATCGATTGCATCTCTTTTGCACACTACTTCAGGGGTGATATGAAATGCATTCTGAATGGCTGTGACAATACCTCCTAGGGGATACTTCTCGCTATTGGAAGCAACATAGCCAGCTTTATAAAGGACATCCTAACCAATATAGATCCAGATGTTAAAAAAAAAAAAAAACTCTTCTAGGAGAGAAAATGTACAAAACGCCTATCCTCAAATTTATAAAATTATAAATTATAAATCATAGGAATATATAACATGTATAATCATTTGCATGGTAAAATTTTTTATCAACATTCATTTATATGCTTAAAACTGAATGGAAATAAAATTACCGAATTTTCGATAACTCAGAAATTAGCATTTGAGCTTATGATTGGAAACTGAGATGCTGAAAAATATATGGCTGATCTATCTTGTTGACAACATTCAAACAGTAATGAAACATGCAAGTCAAAACTAAAGCAAATCTTTTCTACGCCCAATCTTCTTGTTTAACTAATTCTCTAAGCATAAACATAACTCTATGAAGACTTACCGTGACATTATGCTTTAAGTATACATTAAGCGTGGTAATGAAGTAACTATACTCATCACGAATAACAGGAGAAGAGCAAGTCCCATGTTTCTCTGTAAAAAAAATTCATCAAAACAATTGTTAAAGAGAAGAACACATTTTATTGAAGGTTATGTGAAGGAAATATATTTACCCCACTGCCATCATGTATTGCAAAGAGATACATGAAAGCCAACAAATGAAAGTCAGTTAGTTTTGGTCAAGGGATATTCATACACCTATCCAGAGAAAGTTATAAAACATAATCACCTCATGGCCCCAAAATGATCCTTTTCCACCATGGCAAGATGATGGAGAACCACAACTGAGACTGGGCCAGTACTTTTCTAGGCCATCCATCAATGTTGAGATCTGCAAATTTTGTACTTTGAGAATCTTCATTTGAATGAGATATTAAGACATGACCAAGTTAAGAAAACTCCAACAATAAAAGTAGATTATGAATGTTTACTTCCTTCTCATTGAAGTCGGATCGATAGCAACATGAAGGCCAAGAACCGTCGTTATAGTCCGGCCATAGTCCATCTACGAGATTAAGTATTAGAGATGACTATACTCAGTTAATTTTATTAATAAGAAATCCTACAGCGAAAAGCAGCTATGGATCTGCATTCATCAACCGGTCTAAGAAGACAGAAAGTAGCATTTTTCAGCAAATCCCTTTGAAAATACTGTAGAAGTGAGCTGGGCAGCTTGAAAAAAATAACTCACAACTACAGCAAAATTGTTTTGATGCCAGAGAGTGAGGAACACACATGTACTCATACACAAAATTACGCATCAGACCAGTTCAGTAACTATAACAAAACCAGGGTATGCAATATCTTCAACATATAACTCCTAGATACAGAAACGTTATATCTGAAAACAGTCAAAACAACCACTCCAAATGTCACCAGAAAATCAAACTTACGGATGGTGAACTGAGTTGGAGCGTTCGAGCTGTCAAAAAAAAAAAAAAAAACATATAAGATTAATCAATAAAGAAAGATTTCAGATCAAAGAAACACATAAAAAAACGTACCCTCTACAGCAAGCGTTTTTGGAGCAACAATGACGAGTTCCACGGCAGTAGGTTCCAGGCCATTGGAGAGCGAGAGCGAAATAATCAAACTCTCTCTGTGAGCGATTGACTTCGACTTCGTGTCTTCCACTCTCCGGTAGATATGCTGAGACGGAAATAACCGTTGCCAAAAGGACTTTGAGGAGAAGGAAAAGAGATCTACGAGACGTCATTGACTATTTCGATTCGAATTCAATCTGGAAACCCCCGACTCAATAGCCTCTTTTTTTTTTTTAATATGTGGAGGAAAACGAGGCTTTGTAGTCTTTCTGCTATAGACATTAACGAATATTCTCTATACAGCTTGGATTCGGATAGCTTCTCCACCACTAATTTTATTTTGACAATTCAGAAAACAAATTGACTATTTTTAAAAGATGAATTAGCTGTATAAACATATCATAACGAAAACTTTATAATTTGATCTGTTTAAAAATATGTTATGGTTAAGATGACGTGTACTAATCTATATTATATAAAAGTTGAGGCTATAAGCCATTGAAGGTGTCCACATAGAATGTTAAAAAAACAATCATATTATGACAAATCATTTTTATTAATTTCTTATTTCTAAAAATGCCAATACTACCAAAAGTGTATTATTTCAGTATTAATAGAAATAAATATCAAATATGGTAAACTTACAAAAATAAAAACATTATGAAGGTGTCCACATAGGATATTAAACAATCAATCATATTATGACAAATTATTTTTTAATTTCTTATTTCTAAAAATGTCAAAATTAAAAAAAATTGTATTATTTGAGTATAAATAGAAATAAATATCAAATATGGTAAAATTATAAAAATAAAAACATTTTATATAAGTTAACTTTAATATTTATAAGATTTCCAAAAGTACTAACAAAAATAATAATTAATTTCAAAATACAAATTTTCAAACAATTATAACTAGATAAATTTAAAACACGTGATTTCTATAGTGTCTATTCTATATAAAAGTTGAGGCTATAAGTCATTGAAGTTGTCCACATAGGATGTTAAACAAGCAATCATATTATGACAAATCATTTTTTTAATTTCTTATTTCTAAAAATGTCAATATTAACAAAATTTTATTATTTCAGTATAAATAGAAATAAATATCAAATATGGTAAACTTACAAAAATAAAAACATTATATATAAGTTAACCTAATATATAAAAGATTTTCGAAATACTAACAAAAATAATAATTAATTTCAAAATAAAAAATTTCAAACAATTATAACTAGATAAATTTAAAACACGTGATTTTTATATTATATAAAAGTTGAGGCTATAAGCCATTGAAGGTGTCCACATAGGATGTTAAACAAACAATTATATTATGACAAATCATTTTTTTACTTTCTTATTTCTAAAAATATCAATATTACCAAAATTGTATTATTTCAGCATAAATAGAAATAAATATCAAATATGGTAAACTTACAAAAATAAAAACATTATATATAAGTTAACTTAATATATAAAAGATTTTCAAAAATACTAAAAAAATAATAATTAATTTCAAAATACAAATTTTCAAACAATTATAACTAGATAAATTTAAAACACGTGATTTTCAAAATTAAGGTTATATATTATTGAAAATATTCATAAATAACATATACTATATACAAGTTGATGCTATAAATCTTTGAAAGTGTCCACATATTATTTCAAGTCACAAATAAAAGTATACTAATCACCTTTTCATTTATTATTTTTTTAAATTTGAAGATCTTCAAAAATTATCACTTTCAAATAGAAATCAATATTAAATTTAGTAAAGAAAATAGAAATGTCATCAACTGAATCACTTTGATATATAAACTAAACCAACAAAAAATTATTTTAAAAGAATACAAAAATTAGAAACAATAAAGACACTATGAACTTAAAAACATATATTTTAAAAATGAGGATTTATTATATGAAGTGTCTAGAGAGAATTTACAAAGAGAAATAACTTAGGATAACACTTAATTTATTTTTGTCAAAAAATAGCATTTGAGGAGAAAAACTAATCGAAATAAGTTTTATCAAAGGATGTAAGTATAAATTTATACCCTAGGGTTAAGTAATCTAGATTTAGAATTTAAAGTTATGAGTTGGGGTTTTGGAGGTGAGGTTTAAAAATTTTAGAAAGAAAAAATTTCAAAATAAAAATTAAAAATAGCTATTTGAGATAATTGCTCATTTACAAGTAACATTAATAATATACCAACTAAGCATCCAAATTTGATATTTTAAATATAGACTTAAGCAAATTATTTAAATCAAAATAAAATGAAATCAAATAAGGTATAAAAATAAAAAAAAATTTAAAGAAAATAGATGACTTAATATATAAAATTAATATTTAAAAACTAAAAATAAATTTTCAACTATCAAAAAGAACATTTTTGTAAAAGGAAACCATGGTTTTTTGTTTTAAAAAAACTTTCATAATCATGTATGTAAAATAAAACTAGTGTAAAAATATAAATTAGCAGATATAAAAAGTTTCTTAAAACTTAGATTGATATTATGCCAACTTCCAGAAAATTTTAAATAAAAATTTTAGCAAGAAATATTTTTATCCACAATCTTTTTAACAATTGTTTCTATTTTCTTTTAAAAATATTGACATACAATTTAAAATATCAACATCATCGTAGGTTAATATTTTAAAAAAACTTAATTTTCAAAAATCATCTATCAGATTAAAATTTAAAATATCTAATATAAACAAAAAAATAGTAAAAATAATTAATTTGGTATATATGTTAACTCTTTCAAAATTAATGTCTAAAATATTAAAAAACTTATATCATACAATATGCCAAGGCATACAAATAGCATATACATCAAAATAAAAGGTCTTTAATTTCAATATATTTAAAGTAATCAAATAAATTAAAAAAGTAAACTAAAATTTAGTATTTAAAATTTTCTTATTTATATTGATATATCGGCTATAAAAATTTATCAAATTTATATTAGGTTTCAAAATTTTCTTGAAAAATGATGTTTGATTTTAATTCTTTTTGTCAAACCATTCTTGGTTTACTATAACTTTTATTAAAAATGATAGTAAAAATAATTCACTTATGTAAAACAAGTTGTTAATTATGTTGTTTATTTATGCGTTTTTCAACTACTTTTTATCATTCAAATGCATTGACATACATGAAAAATTAAAATTTTAATAACAATACTATATTATGTGTTGACACAATTTTTTTAGAAAATTATAACCCACTTCTTCAATTAAACCAATTAGATAGTTTTTTTTTTGAAAAAGAATTTAAAATTTTTGTAATCTACAAAAAAAGTTCATTAAGAATAAAAAAAATTACAAGGTGACTCTTTATACATTTTAATGCAAGTCACCAATAAAAATGATATGATCCATGTTTATGAAATAATAATTAGAGCAATCAACATAACATATAAAATTTAAAATGAACTCGTACGAATTTTATTAAAGAAATATATTTTAAAAAAATTTAATTAAATATATGAAAACTTAAAAAAAATCTAAAGAAGTTCACCAAATAAATTACTTAAATGTTTAATAATATTTAAAAATAATAGTAATATTAGAATATAATTTCAGCGACAATAAAGATTCATTACATTTTAATCAACAGAAGAATATATTATTTAAGAGTATTAACGAGTAAAATATAAACACTACAATTTTGACAAACTTCTAAAAATTAGAAAAAGATACAGTTGAACTAATAAATTACCATAGTTTTCACATTAATTAATACTGCAATTATATCAGTTAAAAGATACACACACACACACATATATATATATATATATATATATATATAATTATAGATCTCTTATATTTTTACTTAATAAAAAATATTACTTAACGCTGCTTAAAAATTTATATATTTATTCTCCCTTTTCTTATATCTAACAAAAATGTTTAATATTTTTTAAATTTATCAAAATATTTATTAGAATTAAAACTTAAATCTAAACATTATACATATATGCATTTAAGATAATTAAATCAAAGTATTTTCAATACATATAAGCACACAATAAATATCTAATAATTATAATTTCATTATAAAATTTGGTAAATATGAAACAAAATTAGATAGTGTACATATGAAATAATCTTTTATGTCATTGAATTAGAAAGATGATTAAAAAAATAAGATAAAATGTTAATAACAATATAATAGTAGGTTATATATTATTGAAAATATTCACAAGTAACATATACTATATACAAGTTGATTCTACAAATCATTGAAAATGTCCACATATTATTTCAAGTCACAAATAAAAGTGTATTAATCACCTTTTTATTTATTATTTTTAAATATTTGAAGATCTTCAAAAATTGTCTCTTTCAAAATAGAAATCAATATTAAATTTAGTAAACAAAATAGAAATATCATCAATTGAGTTAGTTTAATATATAAACTAAACCTCTAGAATGTTAACATAAATTTAACTAACAAAAAAATATTTTTAAAGAATACAAGAATTTCTAACAATAAAGACACTATGAACTTTAAAACATATATTTTAAAAATGAGGATTTATATTATTTAAAGTGTCTAGAGAGAACTTACAAAGAGAAATACTTTAGAATAGAATAGCACTAATTTTGTTTTTGTCAAAAAATAGCATTGAGGAGAAAAATAATCTAAATAAGTTTTATTATAGGGTGTAAATATAAATTTACACCCCTATGGTTAACTAATGTAGACTTTGAGTTTAGAGTTATGAGTTTTGGAGGTGAGGCTTAAAATTTTAAAAAATAAAAAAAAATCAAAAAAAATAAAAGTAGCTATTTTGAGATAATTGCTCATTTACAGATAACATTAGTAATATACCATCTCAACATTCAAATATGATATTTTAATATACACTTAAGTAAACTATTTCAATCAAAATAAAATGAAAATCAAATAAGGTAGAAAAATAAAATGTTTTTTTATGAAAATAGATAACTTAATATATAAAATGAATATTTGAAAACTAAACATAACCTTTTAACTAACAAAAAGAACAATTTTTTTTATAAAATAAAATCATTGTTTTTGTTTTAAAAAAACTTTCATAATCATGTATTTAAGAATAAAATAAAATCAGTGTAAAAATATAAATTAACAAATATAAAAAATCTCTTAAAACTTAGCTTGATAGTACACCAACTTATAGAAAAATTAAAATAAAAAATTAAGCAAGAAATATTTTTATCCACAATCTTTCTAACGATATTTTTATTTTCTTTTATAAATATTGACATATAATTTAAAATATCAACATCATTGTAGTTTAGTATTTTGAAAAATCTTAAATTTCCAAAAATCATCTATCAGAATAAAATTTAAAATATCTAATATAAACAAAAAATAGTAAAAAAGAACTAATTTGGTATATATGTTAACTCTTTCAAAATTAATGTCAAAATATTAAAGAAAACTTATATCATATAGTATGCAAAGGCATACAAATAGCATATACATCAAAATAAAATGTACTTAATTTCAAATATTTAAAGTAATCAAATAAATTAAATATTTAAAATGGAATTTGGTATTTAATTTTTTCTTATTTATATTTTTATATCGGCTATAAAAATCAATTTATAGTAGGTTGCACAATTTTCTTGAAAAAATATGGTTGATTTTAATTCTTTTTATCAAACCATTCTTGTCTTATAATAAATTTTATTAAAAATGATAGTAAAAATAATTCACATATGTAAGACACGCTGTTATTTATGTCGTTTTTCAACTACATTTTATCATTCAAATGCATTAACATACGTCAACAATTAAAATTTTAATGACAATGCTATATTATGTGTTGACACATTTTTTTTAAAAAAATTATAATCCACGTTTTCATTAAACCAATTAGATAGTTTTTATGAAAAGAATCTAAAAAATTTTGTAATCTACAAAAAAAAATCATTAAGAATAAAATAAATTTCAAGGTGACTCTTTATACATTTTAATGTAAGTCACCATTAAAAATGATATGATCCATGTTTATGAAAAATAATTACAGCAATCAATATAACATATAAAATTTAAAATGAACTCATACGAGTTTTATCAAAGAAATATATTTGAAAACAATGTTAATAAAATATATGAAAATTTTAAAAAAAAATCTAAAGAAGTTCACCAAATAAATTACTTAAATGTTTAATAATATTTAAAAATAATAGTAATATTAGAATATAGTTCAGCGACAATAAATATTCATTATACTTTAATCACCTGAAGACTATATTATCTAAGAGTATTAATCAGTAAAATATAAACACTGCAATTTTGAAAAACTTCTAAAAATTAAAAAAAAATACAAGTGAACTAATAAATCACCATAGTCCTTGCATTAATTATACTGCAGTTATTATCAGTTAATATATATATATATATATATATGTACATATATATATATACTTATATAATATTTTAGATCTCCTATATTTTTACTTAATAAAAAATATTACTTAACGCTGCTTAAAAATTTATATATTTATTTTCCCATTTTTTATATCTAACAAAAATGTTTAAATTTATCAAAATATTTATTATGTTTAAAACCTAAATCTAAACACTATACATATATGCATTTAAGAGAATTAAGTTGAAACATTTTCAATACATATAAGCACACAATAACTTTCTAATAATTATATTTTTATTATAAAAATTTGGTAAATATAAAGAAAAATTAGACAGTGTACATATGAAATAATCTTTTATGTCATTGAACTAGAAAGATAAGTAAAAAATTTAAGATAAAATGTTAATAACAGTATAGTAGTAGTGAATACGCATCAAAAAAATATATTATTTTAAAACAAATAATGATTAATAAATATTATAAATATTTCTATAAATATATTTATACATTTACCTATACAAACAAAGAGACATCTCAATATTGACTATTCAAGACATATAATTGTATAAAATAATAACAAATCATATTTCATAGAAATATTTATTTAAATAATTTATATTTTTATTATTTAAATATAAATAAAAATTATTTATTAATACAAACTCGCGCGTAGCGCGAGTTGAAAATCTAGTGACTCAAATATGACTTAGTGTCGCTTATGACAAGCTTCTCTTAATATGTTAACATGGCTAATGCATTATTACATTGCGTTAACCGTTCTTCATTACCACATTATCAGTTTCGATTTGTGTTAATCTATCGTTTGGTTATCTTAATCAAAACTTGCTAGGTTGTTATAATTTATTATCGCTTTTGTTTTCAACTCTTATTTCAATTCATATTGCATGGTTCTAAATCATAATTATTATAAAATTGATGGTGTATACAAAATCATATAGTATGGTTTTAGTTACACATATGGTTTGGATTTTCAAAATTAGATTGGCGCCACTAAGTTGATTGTATATACAAAATCATATACTATATTCATGATTTAGGGTTTATGTTTGCAGACATGTTTGGTTTCGTTTATGGTTTAGTTTTCAAGATCAAATTAACATATAGACAATATATATTATGATATATATTAAACGTATCAAATTCTGATATTAGAATAAATCTTCTTTTATGAAACAAAATATGCCAAAGAAATATATTTACGTAATTAACTATTTATATTTGATCCATTTAAGGAATGCTATACACGAATATCTATTTAATATATTTGAATTTTAGTTTAATATTACGTTTACATTTTAATTGTATCTTCTCATCATGAAGAGCCAATACATATACAACCAGATATTTAGAAGTTTTAAGTATGAGAAAATAAGAGGGGATCTTCTTTTTCATGCATATGAATGCTAACGACATGGAAGGACAAACAAGTGAGAAAGAAATTTCACATGAAGTTAGTAATTGTTAGGGTAAATTTATGCATGCTCTTTATTTGTACTACGGAAACGTGAAGTAGGCACTACCAAGCAAGAAGTATGATAAAAATTAATGTTTTATATGTATTTGAGTTGGGACAACAACAATTTGGATTAAGAACTCTAGTTCTAGCCGCCTACCTCTATAGTCAAAGTTTTGAGTGATTGATCTCTTTTTGTAAGCTCTGTATCCCCCTTATATAGGTCGTTCGTAGTTGGAAGTTAGGTTAAATCCTTCAATATCATGAAATATGGAAGAAACCCCTTTTATCAGAAGTTTTCCATTTTACCTGGATGCAAGAATTAACTCGGGTCTGGAGTAAGGATTTATCTAGGCAGGAATCGAAGGCCGGTGTCCTGCTCGGAAGCATAAGTATAACTTTATGAATTATTTATTCCCAACAATTTGTCCTTTATCTTTTCTATTTCATGTGTGAAGTCGAGAGATAACATGGGCGTCACTTCTTTTGTTACTTTGGTGTTATGGCATGGACGTTGTATGAACCAGAGGTAGATATTTAGTCCTGGATAGTAGAAGGATATCTGTAATTCCTTAGATCATTTAGACTTAGGGTCGTATGAGATCATGTGTTCTCGTAGGATTCTCGATCCTCGATTTGTAATTTAATGGTTACCGAAATCTACCTTTTGGTGCAAGGCCTTGGTGGTACATAGCGTTGTAGTAGGCCGATTCAAATGGTGCGTAGATGGATCAGGTAGAGGAATTTTCAATGTATTGCAGTGGGTACTTAATATCCCTTATTTTAGTTGATGGATCGCCTGAGCCAGAAAAGTAGTATGATGCTACAATGGGCATAGATATCTTCCAGGTAACATAGACCGCATAGATTCGTTGGAGTCTATTATAGGATTTATGCCTTGTTTGGAAGCAGGGATCTCTAGTCTGGGTTAAGTGTTAGAACTTGGTGAGAGGAGTTTCCTTGTTGGGGAATCCTAGCTTTAATGCTCATAAGCCACGAAGATTTTATTTCCTTGTTTTAGCAGGATACCATTTAATCTAATTTTAAAATAAAATCTGTGATTTCCAAAAAGGAGGTTTGAATCAAGGCAGAATTGCCAAATGTGACTCAAAACTTGGAGTCAAACCCAAAAGAATACCCAAACTTAGGTCAAAGGCAAAAGTAACTTAAAGGCTATTGAAATTACAACTATCCCCTTGTGAACAAGCAAAAAAACGGAATTTTTTTTTTCGTTTCTAACCCTCGCAAGTCGTCTGAACAGACGACTTAAAAATAAGTCGTCCAGACGACTTAACTTAAAGTCGTCTGGACAGTTATTCTTAAACATAATTTAAAAATTTTGTAAAAAATATTTTGATAAGTGAAAAATGGGAATTATGTAATTAACATATGTCTTAAGAGATATAAATTAAGATATAACAAATTTCAATTGTTTTCAGCATAGATGAGTGAAAGTAGTGAGTCATGATATTCTTTAGTTTATGTTTCATCAACATATGTTGTAGTATTGTATATGTTCTTAGGGTTAGATTTTGGAAAGCATTAAAACCGTTTTTGAAAAATTTAAAAATTACCTAAGCGTGTTCATTTCTGTGTATAGTAAACAGTATTGAAGTATAATTTGATTTTATAACGTGGTTAGTTAGTTAATTTAGTCATTTTAGTTTAGGGTTTCATTTTAGGGTCTAGGACGACTTAACATTTAGTCGTCTGTGAACGGACAACTAAATATTAAGTCGTCTGATGTACATTATCCGCCAGACGACTTATTTGTAAGTCGTCTAAACCGGATCAAACCTTAAATTTTTCCACTGTACTTTTAAAGCTAACCGGATTATTTACCCAATATATAAGGCGATTTTTTTTTCTGTGTTAATTTTTCGCAAAAACCCTAACAGTTCTCTCTCAAAGGCGATATCAAAGGCGATTTCGAGTTCCCACTATTTCTGAACAAACCATCGTTCTCAACGTCGGCTATCTATCTCACTTCATTCTCACCGCCGCTTCCTCTAAACAGGTAGTATAAGCCGCTTCTTCTAAACCCTAGCGCCGCCGCTTTCTTTGTTGTTTAGTTAGGTTGGATGTTGTTTTCCTCTCATTTTACGGTTACGATTTGTGATTTCAAGCAATTTGTGGATATTTTCATTTCAAATTAGGGTTTCAAAGATTGGGGCTTTCAATCGATTTGTGGTCTAGTTAGGTTGGATGTTGTTCTCCTCTCATTCGTCTGGTCAGCTTTCAAATGTTCTACTGGAAGTCTTGGTAGACTTATAATTAAGTCGTCTGGAAAGTCTTCCAGGTGGACGACCCAGACGACTTAATCTAAGTCTTTCAGGTGGACGACCCAGACGACTTAGAATTAAAATGTTTCCAATTCGTTTCTTGTTTGCAGATGGCGAATCAGCATGAACCTCACTTCTTGAAGCCTCTGCTTCCTTGTTTCGACTGTGGCGTGGTATACACACGCTCTCTATTTCTCCTCTGTTTATTTCCTTTGCTTATCTTCTCCTTTGTTGACTTGTAGACAATACCACTTGCCTTCTACTCAAAACACGTACAAGGCAAGCCGAACGAAGGAAAATGGACACTACGATCGGACGCTTCACACCAAACTTGGGAAGTTATACAAGAAGGAAGAAGACTCACCGATGGTTGGGAAGACTTCGCCCAAACACACTCCCTTTGCATCGGTGACATTCTCGTGTTCAAAAAGGAAGGAGACATGGTATTTCATGTGACTCCTTTCGGTCGTAGTGGTACTGAGATTCAGTATACACCTCCTCAAGGGGATGATGTTGCGGATTGTGCCTCAACTTCCTCGCCTCTTCCTAAATGATGGATGTTTTTCTTGCTATTGTCTTATTGTAATCTGCTTCTAGCGGACTTGTAATGGATGACTTCTATGTTGTTGTCCCCTTGTTTCAAAATGTTTTTAAACCTATGACTTGTAATGGATGATCAACTTTTATAACTACAACTCCTTTTTCCTCTATGTACAAATCATGGTAACACCATTGTGGATGGTCTTAGTAGACGACTAATAATTAAGTTGTCTGGAAAGTCATCCAGCCGGAAGATTTGTCAGACGACTTAATTTATTAGTCGTCTAAGAAGTCTAACACAAATTCTAACACAAATTTAAAAATTACCTAAGCGTGTTCATTTCTGTGTATAGTAAATAGTATTGAAGTATAATTTGATTTTATAACGTGGTTAGCTAGTTAATTTAGTCATTTTAGGGTCTGGGAAGACTTAATATTTAGTCGTCTGTAAACGGACGACTAAATATTAAGTCGTCTGATGTACATTATCCGCCAGACGACTTAATTGTAAGTCGTCTAAACCGGACCAAACCTTAAATTTTACCACTGTACTTTTAAAGCTAACCGGATTATTTACCCGATATATAAGGTGATTTTTTTTTTTGTTAATTTTTCGCAAAAACCCTAACAGTTCTCTCTCAAAGACGATATCAAAGGCGATATCAAAGGCGATTTCGAGTTCCCACTATTTCCGAATAAACCATCGTTCCGGCTATCTATCTCACTTCATTCTCACCGTTCTCACCGCTGCTTCCTCTAAACACTAGCGCCGCCGCTTCTTCGAAACCCTAGCGCCGCCGAGTTCCTCTAAACCCTAGCGCCGCCGCTTCCTCCAAACAAACCGTCGCTTCCTCTAAACACTCATTGCCGTTTAACATAAAACGTTGTCTCTATCAATTTACTCATTCTAACCGTTTCACGTTTATTTTTTCAGATCTATAACCGCAATGACGAGTACTCCTTCCGCGACTAGTCAGGTACTCCTTCTGCGACTAGTCAGGTCCGCTTTAAAGTTTTCTACTGGAAGACTTGTAATTTAAGTCGTCTTAAAAGACTTCCAACTGGACGACTGAGTAGACGACTTAATATTTAGTCGTCTACTAAGTCGTCCAGTTGGAAGTCTTTCCAGACGACTTAATTACAAGTCGTCTACTAAGTCGTCTTGTTAGATTTAGTTTGTTTAGCTTATCTCTATTGTTGTCTTTGATTATTTTGCAGACAAAAAGAATGGATATTCCAGAACTCCCCCGTAGGTTATACACATTAGAGGAAGAACCAGAAGCCCACAATAGCATTTCGTATCACACAGATAATAGCAAGTTGTACACTGCTCTTAGGGAAACCCTTACTGATGAAGAATTTGAAGAGCTCAAGGAGTCGAGTTTGGGAGTTTTCATCAAATTCAAGGAGCAGGGATTTGGTTGGGCTTCAAGGCCGGTTCACTACATGCTCAGTTTCAAGCTGGACATCAAGAAGAAGTATGAGATGTGGTCTCTCGTTGGTCCAGAACCGTTGAGGTTTTCACTGTTAGAGTTTGAAAACCTCACTGGTCTAAACTGCGAATACATCGAGGACCTTGAGAGACCAAAATGTGAAGTTACCAAAGAGATGGTATCTTTCTGGGGGATGCTGGGAGTTCATCTGGAAGCAGGCCCAACTACTGATCAGATAATAGCAGCGCTGAAGAGATGCGATGATTGGTCTAGGGAAGATCGCAAGCGGCTCGCGTACCTTTCCATCTTCGCTGGATTCATTGAAGGGAGAAAGTTTTCAACCGCTACACGATCTAGTCTTGCAAGGCTAGTGATGGACTTAGAACGGTTTGAGAATTATCCATGGGGGAGAGTCGCGTTTAAGGTGCTGATGGACTCTTTGTGGAACAAAGATATCACTGGCTGTTACACGGTGGATGGGTTTATACAAGTTCTTCAGGTCTGGGTATACACAGCTATGCCGGAATTGGTTGCTAGTATTGGTGTTCCTAGAGCAAACAGTCCGTCTCCACCGATACTGGCTTACGAGGGCAGCAGAGGTCGCAGATCAATGAAAGCTGCTATCTTGAAACAGGTATTTACTTCAATCCAAAAGACTGCGCAGACGACTTATACTAAAGTCGTCTGGAAAGTCTTCCAGCTGGAAGACTTACCGGACGACTTTAGTATAAGTCGTCTGGAAGGTCGTCCAGCTGGACGACTTAGTAGACGACTTAATTATAAGTCGTCTGGAAGGTCGTCCAGCTGGACGACTTAGTAGACGACTTTTAATTAAGTCGTCTATTTAGTCTTTTTTTTTCAAATATCTAACTCGATTCTTCTATTTACTGCAGACCCGCGTGATCAACTTTGTTGAGAAGGACCTTAGTGAAATGTGGCCAAAATGGGACTCCGAGGTTGAGGACCTGCCTGCGGAGAACATTATTAAAGTCATGTATGATCGGAGACCGTGGAAGTGGACCATGGATTGCTGGGAAGTCACTGGTACTAAGGTCTATACCAAACCTAAGGTTGTGACTCCATCGAAGAAAGCCACAGAGATGGTTGTGGTGGAGGAGGAGGAAGACAATCCAAGACCTCTGAAGAAAGCTCGTAAAGGGGCTAGTGAAGAGGCTCCTAAAGAGACTCCTACAGAGGCTCCTAAAGAGCCTAGTGAAGAGGCTACTGGGATAACCAGAGAGGAGATGGCAAATATGTTCAAGGAAGTAGTTGAATGTATGAAACATGGGTTTACGAAGTGCCTCAAGGAGATTAGGAAGTTGTCCGATAGGGTGGAAGCTGTGGAGAAGATGGTTGGTGTCACCAAAGCCAAACAGACTACCCCTGAAGCCCAAGAATCCGAGGTTAGTAACAAATCCTCTCCCAACAAGAATTAAGTCGTCCACGGTCATCTAGTTGTCCAGACAACTTATATTTAAGTCGTCCAGGGTTAACTAGTGTGCTATTTATATTGCAGAGAGAAATTCGCGATGAGGCGAACTCGGGAAAGAAGAGCTTGCCGGAGGATAAAGCAGATGGTGTCTCCTCCAAAGACCAACCGAGCGTCGCTCCCACCGATCAACAACCAAGCGTTCCAGTTCCACAATCAAGCGTTCCAGTTTCAGAACAGAGCCTGGTTGTATTGGACAGAACAGCCCCCACTGCTTCGGACGATAAGGTAACGGCTGCTAGATACAGAGGCAAGTTGGATGCTTCTGTGCGTGCAAGGAGTGAACGACCGAAGAAACCTGCTCCCGCGCAGAAATCTCCTTATACGGCAGAGAAAAAGAAAGATAAAGTGGCAGCCTATAATCCATTTCCCCCACTAGACAGACCTAAGTTGAAGGAACTCGCTGATTGGTTGAAAACTGATCCGTAAGTGATTGCTTAACCCATAACTGATTGCTTTTAGTCTACCAAAACTGATTGCTTTTTTGTTTGCAGTCATTATTTCACTAAGAAGGAAGCCAAACCGCGTACATCACCAACTTGGTGGTATCACACCCTCCGGACAGCCAGAGCATGGCTGGAAGACTGCGTAAGTCTTCTGCTTATCTTGTATCTTTTTCGTCTGGACTTAAATATAGGTCGTCTACAAAGTCGTCCCAAGTAGACGACTTATATTTAAGTCGTCTGGTAAATATAAGTCGTCTGGAAAGTCGTCTACAAAGTCGTCTACGTGGACGACTTTCCAGACGACTTATGTTTAAGTCGTCTGGTAAATATAAGTCGTCTGGTATCTTCTAACTTGTATTATTTTATATGCAGCATATAGATGCTTGGATTAATTTGCTGAGGCAAAGGTATCAGGAGAACCCACAAGGTTTCAGGAGCGAGCGAATGTGCTTCCTGGATCACAACTTTTCCCAAACTTGGAGAGACCACTATCCGAGATTCAAATCATCGGAACCCGATCGCAGAGGTTTAGGAAGAATGCTACCTGGTGGGGCGTGGAATTATTATGACGGATCAATACCATCATTTTGCCAATCAAACAAGGTGTGGGGGGAGGACATTGATGATATCTATGCGCCAGTGAACTTGGGCAACACTCATTGGGTTGCTATTTGGATATCGATCCCTAACAGGCACATAGTCGTCTGGGACAGCATACCCTCAGCTACGGTAGCAGAAGCATGGGATGAGATAATGCAGCCTTTTCTCGAGATGGTCCCTTATCTGCTTGTTGAGTGCGCTGCCACCGACGAACTACGGGTCAAATACGGGTTGGAGCCATACACCTATGAGAGACAGGGAAATGTACCCACGGCCAACAATGGTGATTGTGGCGTGTACACTGTAAAGTACATTGAATGTCATGCTCTTGGGGTCCCCTTTAACGAAAGAGACTTTGCTAGGTCCAACGCGAAGTCTATGAGGGATAAGATGGCGGTGGCTTTATTTACGGAGCTTGGTGATCTGCTTTTGAAAGAAAACCAGGATGGTGATAAGTTCGTGGGCATGTATGATTAGAACTTGTCTTCGTAAATCCCCTGTAAAGTTCGTGGGCATTAGAACTTGTCTTTGTAAATCTCTCTTTGTAAATCCCCTGTAACTCATTCTCTGTTAATAACAATCAAGTCAATTGACTCACTTTCAGTCTTTGTATTTAAACTTGATTTTGTAACGATTTGTATTTATTCTAGGCTGAAAAGAAATACAACAAAAGACAAACAGTTTAAGTCGTCTGGAAGGTTTTTCAGCTGGACGACTTATATTAAGTCGTCTGGAAGGTTTTCCAGCTAGACGACTTACAATTAAGTCGTCTGGAAGGTCTTTCAGATGGACGACTTTCAGTAGAAGGTCGTCTAAATTTTATAAAATACAGTGGATGACTTAGTAGAAGGTCGTCTAAAAATAAAATACAGTGGACGACTTAGTAGAAGGTCGTCTAAAAAAAAAATACAGTGGACGACTTAGTAGAAGGTCGTCTAAATATAAAATACACTGGACGACTTAGTAGAAGGTCATCTAAATATAAAATACACTGGACGACTTAGTAGAAGGTCGTCTAAATATAAAATACACTGGACGACTTAGTAAAAGGTCGTCTGGACGACTTAGTAAAAGGTCGTCTGGACGACTAGTCAACTGGTTGTGTACATTTTTGTTTCGTATGGCCAGTTTCCTTGCAGTTTGAGCATCTATAAGCCTTGTGTTTCTTCCTGGGTTTGTGTCCTCTCATCCTAGATAGCTCCAACCAAGATTGCCATCTTGATTTCTTCTGTCTCCCCGGACCACGCTTTACGTATGGAGGAAAGCATTCTCGTTCCTCAATATGTTGTGACACGATAGGATATATATTCTCTGAGTATCCTGCATACAAAAAATTATTTGAGTACACTGGACATACAAGTGTGGAGATATGCAAACCAACATGTGTTCCAGCAGCTATAGCATGAGAGCAAGGTATTTTCTCCACTGCATAAACACCACAATCACACTTTGCATGTTCCAAATCAACCACACAGTCCATTTTGCCACCTTTCACAAAGAATCGCCATCCATCAATTGGTTGGACCGTCATCGTATCTGCTATCTCTGTTCGAACAGCAAGCAAGTATTCAACACCCCGGCTATGTTGAGTTGGGAGACTCAAAGCATCTTGTCTCCTTTTCCAATACCATTTTCCTAACTTCTCCCTTATGAACTCCAGCAGGAACGGAATCGGAAATCCTCTTGCTCGCTTCAGTGCGGAATTAATAGATTCAGCGATGTTGCTTGTTTTTATGTTGTATCTGTTCCCCTTACAATAAACCCTTGACCATAGGCTGGCGTCGGCATTCTCCAAATACATTGCAAGTTCCGGGTTTGCACTCCGTATCTCAGCCATGTACCGGTCATAATCGTAAACCGTGTGAGCATAAGCATCCCCTTTCACCAAGTACAAGAGATGTTTCCCTTTAAACTTTTTGACAATGTTATCTTGAAGGTGATAATAACATATTCCTCGGGTTGCCCAAGGAAACACCTTATCACACGCACTTTAAATGGCCGCGTGCCGGTCGGAGACTATCACCAGAGGCTTGTCATGAGATATACAACTAGCCAATTTTGTGAAAAACCATTCCCAAGAAGGATCATCTTCAGCATCCACGATCCCAAAAGCCAATGGGAATATCTGAAAATTCCCATCTTGTGCGGCTGCAACTAACATAACACCTCCATACTTTCCACTTAGGTGAGTTCCATCCACCACAATGACTCTTCTCTGATAATTAAAACCTTTGATAGAAGCTCCAAAAGAGAGAAATAGATACTTAAATCTTTTCATAGAATCAAGTTCTATAGCCGTGATAGAATCAGGATTTGCAATGGAGATTTGCTCGAGATATGATGGCAGACGCGAATACCCTTCTTCTGCTGATCCTCTCACCAATGTTTGTGCATATAACAGTGCTCTGTATGAAGTGGTGTAATCAAGCGCCATGCCAAACATGTTCCTCATTGCATCAGTGATATGCTGCAGAGTTATCCCATCAATGATTCCAACACGATCAATGAAAAGACTACCAACATACTTCGGAGTACAGTGTCTCCGCTGAGCGATTCTGTCTCCCACTGAGCATAAATGTTTTTCCACATACTTTGTTACCCAAAACGTGTTTGTCCCATGTTTCACACTCGCTCTGATCTTCCATCCACAACCGCTAACCCGACATGTTGCCACAAGGAGAGTTTTCGTTGATTTGTATATTCTGAAAGAAAACCTACCCCTCACTGCTGCCAACCGCAGCTCTGAAAGCAGTGCATCCTTGCTAACAAAACTCTGGTTGACATAGATATTGGTACCATCCGATTTTCCTCCTTCAATAACATTTGTCTTACCATATGTCTTTTCGATTTCTTCAAAACAAATATTATCATCATCTTCCTCGTCCTCATCTTGAACCTTTCCATAAAGACTGTAATCCCCACCATTCTGATCTGTTTCACCAACAATAGAGTTATCAGCATCCTTCTCCCCATTTTCCTCCTCCCCATTTTGATTTTCATCTGCAACAAACTCATTATCACCAACATCTTCAAAACATTCATCAGCTTCATCATTATCACCAACATCTTCAAACCATTCACCAGCTTCATCATTATCACCAACATCTTCAAACCATTCACCAGCTTCATCATTATCACCAACATCTTCAAACCATTCACCAGCTTCTTCCCTTTTCTCTGAAACCGTTTCCACCTTGCTGCGGCTTGATACACAAAGACATACTCTATGCGTTTTGAGTATCTCGAGCAAGTTTTGAACTTGTCTATCACTTGTAACATGAATGGGAGGACTGCCTGGAGCCATCATCATTTCTGCTGGTAATGAGTAGCTAATCTCCACAGTCACTGTTCTCATGTCCAGGTTATAATCTTCTTGAGCCATTGCAACAAGTTCAGCATGTGTTGAATCTTCATTCAATAAAAACAATCTTGATCCTTTGAGATCATCAACCACAAAATCCCAACGGCAATCTTTCAACAACCATTCTCCATACACTGCTTGTAACTGATGAATCATCTGCAAATATTCAAAATAAAACACATTAGTAAACATAGAGAAAATGAAGAAGTTCACTAAACATTGCCGCAGACAACATAGAAGTAAGTCGTCCAGAAGACTTAAAGGTAAGTCGTCTAAAGAGGTCACTTTTGCAATTGAAAATTAAATGGGATGACTTAATTCTAAGTCGTCCGGCTTTGTTTGTTAAAAAAAAAACTCCAGACGACTTATATATAAGTTGTCTACGAAAAAGGGCTTGTTTTGCATTTGACCGAATCGTGTCAGATCTTTGACTATTGCTGGACGACTTATAATTCAGTCGTCTCTGAGAAAGTTAAATTTTCAATATTTTATTCAAACTAGACGACTTAAACGTAATTCAAAAATAAAACTTGAAATTTAACTTTCTCCAGACGACTTAAATGAATGTCGTCCAGATAGACGCCTTAATTTAAGGTCGTCCGGGTGAAGCAAGGTTTGACCAGAAAACTTGGGAAAACTTCTGGACGACTTTGCTTTCCTGGACGACTTGAAATAAAGTCGTCTGTCTGGACGACTTTCAATTAAGTCGTCTGGAGAAAGTTAAATTTCAAGTTTTATTTTTCAATTACAAAACTAACCTAGGACGACTTACGTTTAAGTCGTCTAGTTTGAATAAAATATTGAAATTTTAACTTTCTCAGAGACGACTGAATTATAAGTCGTCCAGCAATAGTCAAAGATCTGACACGATTCGGTCAAATGCAAAACCAGCCCTTTTTCGTAGACAACTTACATATAAGTCGTCTGGAGTTTTTTTTTTTAACAAACAAAGCCGGATGACTTAGATTAAGTCTTTCGTTTTGACCAGAAGACTTATCAGTAAGTCTTCTACATACAGATGACTTAAGAGTAAGTCTTCTACGCGAACAGATCTTGAAAAAAAATTCAAATTCGTACCTTAAACTAGGTGAGATGACTTCGTTTGCACACAGGGTCTTCTCCAACCACCCAGAACCTCAAACGAAAGCAAAACGAAAGAAATATGGCTCTGTCAACCGTAAAATATTTTGAATCAAAATCTTGAGTTTTTTGGATGAATATGGAGAGAAAGTGAAAGAAATGTTGTTTTTAGTTCATAACAGGTCGTACAACGTTGTTGAACTATTCATTAAAGGGCATTAAAAGCTCCAAACAGGTAGTACAAGGTTGTTGAACTATTCATGGTAGTGGCAATGTTGTAAATACTTGAAGATGATGAGGTTGAGACAGTAAAGAAGCCAATTTCGAAAAACCAAAAAAAAAAAAGTTAATGGCATTTTCGTAGATAAAATGCAGGTGTGGGGTGAAAATCTCAAAAAAAAAATGAGTCAAACAGAAAAGGTTAGTTTTCTGTTTGACTCCAAGTTTTGAGTTACTTTTGCAAATAAGCCTTGAATCAATACAAATTAAGTCCTCGATTTCTGAATCCGAGGATATCTCCTTTCGCGTAGGCGACTTCTTCAAGAAGGGGGTAATGGCTCTTTTTACTTCCTTATATCTACTTTCCCTTTCCTCATATTTTCTAGGTTTTTCTTTTCCATGTTGCAGTTCATTGTCCTCTTTATCTCCTCAATCCGCTTTCCCTCTTCTTTGAACATGTAAACTTCTCGTTCTTCCCTCCTAGGATCGATTTAGGATTTTTTTTGTTTCTTTTGGTGATATGCTCAAATTAATCCTTTAAGTTACTCTCTCAAATAAAAGGTTCAATGTAGAACTTCGGGGTCAAACCCACAAAGACTCTAAGCTTGCATAATAAACTTTCGTTTTCAACGTCAAGCTAAACAACAATGGATGTAATGCAGTAATAATAACTAAAAAAGGCCATAAGTTATCAGGGATGAAGGGTGGTAGATTCAAGGATGCTGACAGGTGTTTAAAAACTGTAAACTGGATGGAGTATCACTTGTTAAATTAAGAATCGATCTCGAACGCAAACTCACAGCAATAATCAGTCAACTCTTGTTGTAAAGACTATCTAATGTCTAAATATTATAATTTCAATTCTTGTTGCAAATTCAATTACTTCAGACGACCAGTAAACTCAGGTTTGATCGGCTCACTAAATATCTAAACCAACTCTCATTGCGAGTAGCTCATCTAAGTTCAAACTAGGCAATTGATTACACTCTCATGTCTCACAATTATTCGAAGTTCTATATTCAAGGAATTCAATCCGGAAACTAGCGTTAAAAGCAACCTAGATGAAGTACTAACGAATTACTCTATCAATCCTATTAAGTCTAATAGTTCATTCACCAACCTTGAGGAACCTAAATCTAAAAATCGAATTACTCCAACATAATCATGAAACACACAAATTAAAATCTGAATGAAATGCATAATAGATAGAACCGGGTAAGAAAAACTAGAGTTCCAAATCTTCTCTCTGAAGGAGTTTAGATCTCTCTCTCTCTCTCTCTCTCTCTCTCTCTCTCTCTCTCTCTCTCTCTCTCTCTCTCTCTCTCTCTCTCTCTCTCTCTCTCTCTCTCTCTCTCTCTCTCTCTCTCTCTCTCTCTCTCCACTCTAAGCTCTAGTCTCTCCTTATCCAAGTGTGTGTTACAAAACTTTCAAAAAAACTAAGAAAATAGTTTAAAACAAGATTTGGCTTCTTTTCAAATAAGTAAACTTCTGGGCCTTTTTGCAATATCATCAAAATTGGCTAACAAGGGAAGAGTTGACCGACACTAATTGAAACTAATGTGGGTGTCAATCGACATTTACATCAGAAATCGTCTTCGACTTGCTCTTTTCAGGATCATGCTTCCTCAGTCCCCCCAAATTGCTCCAAAAGCTCCAAAACATATATAGACCTTAAATGACTCTAAAACGACTTTATACATATAAGAATGTAAAAAGGACTTATTACATGGTCTAAAGTGGTAATAACAAATGTATATCAAGTCCCCCAGACTTATCCTTTGCTTGCCATTTGCTTATCCTTTATTACCACAACCACATCTGCAATGTTGCAAGCCACATAAAATAAGTACCAAACTTAAAAGGTACTTCCATTTACTTGACCTTAGCTTAGTAACCTAGCCATCCAGCCCAAAACTCACTAGATACCATTTGACATACCCCTCCACTCACCTCATTTATGCAACAAATGTGCATGCTCATCTTGGGAGTATTGATCACAAGGCACATGGACTCTCACTCAAACATGTATCTGAACACACATGTAGTCTTCTTTGGTTTCTTTCCTCTCTCTTATTGCTTCACTCAGTCAATGTCTCCCTTCTTTGAAGGGTATCATTTTATTTTTTTAATTGACTGAATTTTTGGACATGCTTCCATGAATCTAGCTCTAATGCTTGCAACCACCAGCTCCTGTTCACTTCTTATCTCTTTTCATCATTTTTATCTCAAGGGGAGAGAGGAGAACCAGAAACTCACAAACTTTTACCTTCCAGACATGAAAGAGGAATCCGATCCAGTGTATACCAAGCCCCAAGACAGACGATTTGATGTTGATTAAGTTGGAGGTCAGTTTTGGGCTTGTCAGACATTATCAACAAGCATGGATGTTACTGGAAAATCGATCCACTTTGATGTTTCCATTCAGTACACCATGTAGTCAGTAACTCAAAGAATGGTACTAGAGAGCGGTTAGTTCCTAGAAAAATTTCACATTTCCTGACTGACTCTCTTTTGACTCGATAATACAACTCAGACTGACATATACTGACACTCAAAATAAAACACAATGTCAGTGAATACCTCCCCCATACATAAACAACACTGTCCCCAGTGGTATTCAGTCTGAGATTAGTCAACAACATAAACAAAACTTCATTGAACTTGAGAGGAAATTTTCGTACCTTTCTGCAAGTTGGGTGTCGAGCGACACCGAGGTGACACCACTTCTGCATAACGTTTCCAGTGATGCATGATGTGTTTAGGAGTTCCAAAGCAACATGTTTAGAACACGAATTCAGCAACGAAAACTATGTCAGATACTCAAACACAAGTAAGTAGCAACATATAATAGATATTTTCATTTTTCAACATCTCATAGCAAAAGAAATAAAAGCATACTCAGTTTGACTAACTCAATAAAGCCTAATAACATAAAAACAAGAGAAGTAAGACAAACTACTCCTCATCCTCTGGGTTAAAGCCCTCAGTCTAAATTTCAGCAGAGCTCTCAACAACCATAGGTGAAGATCGTGTTCTAGTACCCGGTGGATGCACACAAGAGCAGGTAGGAATCATGTCCCACATGGCTCGAAGTACGTCGAACACAGTGCGTTGGAATTGCGCTTGATCCTGGATAGGGATCTCTGGAATGGCAAGGAATGGTGGGGATGAACCGGTTCATCCTCAGCAGCAGTATCAGGAGTGCGAGACGAAGCACCTATGTGATGTAGAGATGGGACAGTAACTAGAAAAATTGGTTCATGGCGGAATGCAAGGTTAGAGCCTGGAGCTTTACGTAACTTTTAAGTTTGATTGATTGAACTTAAGGGCCAAATTGATTGATTATATAGGACTCAGGGTTCTGGTCTTGCATTTTAGTGGATGCTAAGGTTCAGAGCCTGGAGCTTTACGTAACTTTCTGGCTTAGGTGGAATTCTATTTGTTTTCGAATAGCGAATACACTTCAGTGAATGTTCGATTTTTATGGTTTCTAGGAGCTTTGGCGACCTTTTCGTGAGTTAGGATTCAGTTATTCGAGCCAAAGAATTATGTAATGATAATATCTTTTGGGGATTTTGCCTTTTTCCAAGTAAGGTGATTTTTTGGAAATTTGGATTCTTTGACCGTGGATCCCCAAGTCTCGTTGATAGCTAGGCCTGAAGAGTATAGCAATAGGGAGGTGTCGATTTCTTGTGCGTGACGAGCTGATAGAAGATCCTCAGGTATTTGAGAGAGTTAGTCTGCAGGGTGAAATACTTTTCCCTTATACATGGATTCGCGACTTGATGCCCCAACAAAGTTTATTCGTTTGACAGATTAAGGCTTATGCTCGATGCGAGCTCATGAAGGAGTGGTTGGGAAAGAGAAATGATCCCTGGAACCCTAGGGAAGAGTCCGCCAATGTCAATTGCAGATGAAGGAGGCTAGTTCTTTCGGGAGCTTCCTTCCAATGGTGGTTCTCACCTCAAGAATGGATTGGTGCTTCTAGGAGTTTCTCCGCATTGCTGATTTTACTGCTTGTTTTTTCTTCTTTCTGTTTTGAGATTTTTGTTCTTTTTATGCGATTATAACTTTTATTTCTTTACACTTTATAACCCCCAATAGGTATTACAAAAATCATTCTGACTTTATCTCGTCGTTCCGTGATATTGAGAGGCTTGTGGTGCTGTAGTCTCTAGGTACGTTCAAGAGTCTTTGGATCCTGCTTTGATTTGATTCCTGTAGTAACCCAAAGGTTTCAGAAAACTGATGCCTTCCTCCCGGAGGAGTCATTGATTTTTTTCTTTTAGTCATCAATGTCGTAAGGCATTGCACCCGACATTTGCCTTGATAAGCTTGAGACATGTTGCTTTGGGGCGTTTTTGACCAAAAATCTTTAAATTTATTGTTTTGTGAACCTAGAAGTTTTTATGGCCCCTGCCCCGGAGATTGATTCCTACCAAGGTGGGTATTCTAAGCCTGGAGGCTTTTTGAGTTTCAGATCTGGTAGGTTCGTCATATTCTGCTCCCGGAGGTTAGCTCCTACTGACTTAAGTTATAGATCCGGGAACTTTGTGATTCAGAGCTCAGAGGCTTCAATGTTTATATCTCACCTCCCGAAGGTCAGCTCTTAATAATACCCTTATTATTAATATGGAGATTATCTTATGAACCCGGAGGTTTTGGTATCGTATACCGCCTTCCCGGAGGTTGGCTTCTACCGATACTTTTATAGACACTGCTCTCTGCCATTTGTAAATATGCCACTATCAATGTCATATGCTGCACTTTGCTTCCTGCATGAAAGCCACTGTCAGATTTTTATCTCGTGTTAGTGTAACTTCTACCCTGACAAGGGCTAGGCAATCACCAGTCTTACCGATCATTCCTTGTGTGAGTATTCTTAGGATATTGACCCAAGCGCCACGCTTACTGCTTTGCACGTCTGGATGAGCATGAATTTTTGGGTGCTCCCAGAGTTTACACGTTATTTATTTTTGCTCCATGTATATACCCTGGGGTTTACAATACTTTGCAAGTGTACTTTATGCTTCATGTATTCTTTTTAGCACTTGACGTTTTAATGCAAGGATTCGCATATTTTGTACTTAGGGTTCCTGCAGCTACTTGGCTCGTGGTCTTTCTGCACGGACCATGTATTTTTGACATCATACTTAGGTTTACACAGGCCTACTCCTGCTTAAGTCGTATACCACTTTACTATCGTTGCAGACGTACCACTTAGGTGAAGGGTTCGCCAGGATCAGAACTTGATTTGAGACCTGATCCAGCTCATTTGGGTCTTTAAGTGGATTGGTATTCTTGCTGCTCCTTTAGTTAAAAACTCATATTTTATTAGATAAAATTGGTCTAAAGACGTTGAGCGTAGATAGGAGTACGAAACAAAAACGTTTAAATAAGTAAAAGATGTGATCATGGGATCGCGTCAAAAGTAGTAGATTTTGAGGTGCATGGCGTTCCATTTATTTGGCTGGGTCTTTCCGTTGATGTCTTGCAGCTTATAGGTCCCTGGTATCTCTATTACCTTGTATGGTCCTTCTCACCCTGGAGCGAGTTTTCTTGCTGACTTTTTTTTTTCGTCGAGCAGGTCGCACTAGTTCCTCATTCTCCTCTCGGAGAGGGTTCCGACACGGCTGATGTGACATGTACCTCAATCGGGAGCACTGCTTCCATACCGTAGACCCAATAATAAAGCATCTCTCAGGTGGCCGTTTTGACCGTGCTTTAGTTTGCCCAGAAGACCCCATGTAACTCTTATGCCCACATACCATGGGCGTCCTTCAGGCATTTTTTCAGCATGTTGATCATCATTTGTTGGTCGATTATGCATTTCTGTTGGACTGAGGGTGTCTTGGTGTGACGAAGGTTAACTTTATCCCTAATTTTTGCAGAACTCCCACTACAAAAAATATCGGTATTATTAACACACTGAAAATGTTACCAAATGGTTTTAATGCTATTTAATATGGACATATTGTAGCTTTTATAATCAGTTATTGGATAGTTGTTTATTGCATTTGATTCCTCTTATGGTATACTTTTTCAATACTCCTTTTTAATGATGTCAAATATTTTATAATAATATTGATATAATGTTATTTTCGCTATAATTGCGTTTGTTTTTCATTTATATTTTAAATTAATAATTATAATCATTAATTAAATTATAAATTTAATATATTTTATATTAAAATTAAAGTTTAATATAATTGGTTTAAGAATAAAATTATTTAATTAATAAAAATTGAGTTCCAAATAGTATCGGTTTATTTAGGGTCGACGAGCTATTTCCCCACGAGAACTATCATATAGCATCAGTTCTCCACCAAACTATGACCTAGTGTCAAATCTCCATGATTTGAAAGTTATAAACTTATTTCTCCACGAATTAATAATTTCGAATGTATTTCTCCCCGAATCGATACTTCAAAACTTAATTACCCATAGACCATGATTTTGATTGGTTTATTATTAACCAAATAATTTAAACCGGCTAAACCAAACCAAAATTCATTTTAAACAACTTTTATTTAAGAATATTGTTTTTCTTTTTGTTGAAATTTTAAAATACAGATTTTTTTAATTTCAAGGAAGTTTTAGGATTATATTTTTGTGTTTTCTGAAATTTAAAAGAAAAAAAATTACATCAAGATTTCATTTTTATAAAGTTTAATAAAATCACAATGAACAAATAAGCTTGTTAAATTTGTATTTGTTTTTTTTTAAAATTTGAAAGAAAAAAATCAATTTTTGATAAAAATATATGTCAAAATTCAACAAAACATAGATTTTGACATATAATTTTATCAAAATTTAAATTTTTCTTTCAAATATCAAAAAAATACAATAATTTAATAGCTTATTTTTTCACTGTGATTTTATTAAATTTTGTAAACATAAAATCTTGATGTAATTTTTATTTTAAATTTTAAAATACGCAAAATATAAAAAGAAATTAGGAAAGCCTTTTTGAATTTAAAAAATATATGTTTTGAAATTTTAACAAGAAGAGAAACAATATTCTTTAATAAAAATTGTTTAAAATGCGTTTTGGTTTGTTTAGTCGGTTTAAACTATTTGGTTAACAATAAACCAATTAAAACATGGTCTATGGGTAATTAAGTTTCGAAAGTATCGGTTCAGGGAGAAATAAATTCAAAATTGTTAATTCGTGGAGAAATAAGTTTATAACTTTCAAGCCGTGGAGATTTGACACTAGGTCATAGTTTGATGGGGATATGATGCTATATGATAGTTCTCGTGGGGAAATAGCTCGTCGACCCGTTTATTTATTAACACTGGTTTACACAGAAACCCAGTTCATTAACTAACCCTAACTAAACCAAAGCTAAATCTAATCTACGCCGTCGTCTCCCTCCCATTGTTGTATTCCGTCACCACCTACCTCCTCCATCTTGCTCGACTCCATCTCCACCACCAAAGCTAGCTTCCTCTGCCATCTCCACACCACAACTTCTTCCTGTAAGAAGTGTGAAGGCTGAGTTGCTGTATGGGCCACAAACGGGCTTCATGGGTGTGAAATTACCCAAGACAAAAAACCAAAGTCTTTTTGGCTAAGGAACACCTCCTCTCTCGTTTCAATATAAATATGCAGTGCTCGGTTAGGGTTTTACAAGACACACAGTGGTCAAGGAGATCATTCGAAGGCTACAGCATATAAAGACGTTGAAGAAGGCTTCTCAACCAGTTACAAGACTAGAGAAAGAAGACAACAACTAGAGAAAAATAAC